>WAAD01006561.1:93297-186967 GCA_013389945.1 Fregata magnificens
TGGAGTAATAGCGTGAAGAACTATCCATAACACCTGGAAGTATCTGTCCCTTTTTCATAATGGTTCTAAATTTGCATCGTAGAAATGATGAAAAGCCAACACCCAGTTGCAACAGAGTTACCTAATATGCTCTAATTTGTTTCATAGTGCAAGCGACAGCTCCACTGAAGAAGAGGAGACAATGACAATTGAGGACCAAGCAGAAAGGAGAATGTAAGATTCTTTACTAGGCCCCTAGTTCAAATGATACAATGTTCATTTTTTCTGAAACTAAAATAATTGCCCTAACAGTGCTTAGAGNCGGTAATTGCCCTAACAGTGCTTAGAGTGAGAACTCACGTACTGAAAAAGCTCCATTCCTGGTCTTCACAGCAAAAAAGCCCAATAATGAAAGTGCTTCAATCTGGCCCCAGGAGATCACTCTTTTCTGCTGCATGGTGAAGATACCAAAGCTAGAAAACAGTTGTTGATCCTTGAGGCAGTATAGCACCTTGCTGCTGTACAGCTGCATGGAAACAGCTCAAAAGACAAACAGAGTAGACCTGCGTGGCTGGGAAACCTGACTCTTTCTCCAGACATGTTTGAGTGACATGAGAATGGTTTTTTTAAATGACTCAGAAACAAACTTTGAAAATGTTGTAGGGAGTTGACTCAGACAAACCTTTATTTTTAGAAATAATAAAATAGGCTAGAACGGATGTTGATTTAAAGAGAATATTGAATACATTGTGTGGGCAGGGATGCTCTCAATTCTCCTTAATTGCAGGGGGAGAGGGAAAGGGGAGAGAGTGTGATGGATGGAATCCTAAACTGTAAATTCTTCAATATGCACAGATGCCAGCCTTTTCCTGTTGCTAAACTCAGGGCTTGATTCATACCCATAGGCTGTTAGACATTTGTTTAATGTGAAGCATATATATGTCAAGCTTTAAACATCTTACTGCATTTATGCTCTGGATTACATTTAGAAGTCTGATACATGTAAGCTCACTTTACAGCAGTGCAGAGGACAAGCAGAACACTTGTATTGTTGTGCCAGCCAATTACTCTTTTTTTTTTTAATGGTTTGAAAGAATAAATGATTTAACAAGGAACGGAGCCTCAACACTCAATATAATTTAGAACGTCTAATCCAAAGCCAGCATAAAGCAGGGAAAAGATAATGCTTGGGGAACTCTCACTGGCACTGATGCAAATGCAGAAGTTCCATCAGTGTAAATCTGGAGTGATGGAGAGCAGAACTTAGCTGATTCGATTTTGATTTGTTTTAATGTTGCTAAAGAACATACACAAATGAAATGCCTGGCAAATGTTATTCAGTTCTGTTTCTAAATAAGAAAGTCCCATGGTCTCAGCAGGGCAAGATTCTGATGTCATTCATGAGGGGCCAATGCCAGTTTCACTCTTATCTGGATGGAATTATTAAACAGGGATACATATTCTGTAGAAATATACTTACATATTAGGGCCTTGAAGAGTTAGTCATCTTGATCTCCAGGCACTTAGCCTAGAAAATACGCTGTTGGTGTATCCCTGGAGTGCTCAGGTAGTCAGTGCAATCTCTAGCACTATACCATAAGGCTGCTCTCCTAAAATTACCACTACTTAGGCATGCTCCTTAGTAGTCCAGCCATCAATGTTAAATGTTGATTTGATGAGTCTGGATATGATGGCAGGAGCTAGGAGATCCTTAAGGAGAAAGATAAGTACAGCAGTATGATGCTGCGAACTCGTACACACCACCTAACCCATCATTAATATCCAACTCAAACAATCTGTTACTCAGTCCGTGTACTTTTCAACTACCACTAAAATAAGGTATATTATTTGCTCATAATCACCAGATGAGCTACAAACTGATGGTAGTTTTCCTGTACTAGGTGACTTGGGAGACTCTTTGTTGAAGAGAACTGCAGGACAAAATAACCGCATCTGCCCATTATGTCATGATAGGACATTTCTCAACAGAATGCTATCACAATATTGCAGTTGCTGACAGTTTAGCAGTCTTGTTAACCTGGAGGAGACATGGCTAAAATTAAGCCAAACACTCAAAAATCCTAAAAATTATTAGAAGAACTTTTCTCGTGTATGTATGTGAATCCCAACCCCTGTATCCAAAGAGGACAAAAATCTGTAGACTCTAATGTCCATGCCAACATTACATTTGTTCAGGGCTCTTCTAGTAGGTGTGTGTTGTGCCTGAAATGCAGAAGAGGTAAGTAAATTGCCAGTAAGATCGGTTTCATGTTCTGTCACTGTAGTGTTTTGTTGCCTGTGTGCTGGTGCTACTATTACCAATAGCTATTATTTGTGTAGATGCCCAGTCCTTGTCTTGAGCTGTTGCTCATATGAGAAGTTCCTCAGAGTTTGAATTTATTCATATAATGCTCTATCTTGATTAAATCAGGTTTTTATTTTCTTTCCAGGAGGAATTGCTCAGGGAAAAGCCTGCTACTGCAACAACTCCATACAGCCCGAAAAGAAGCCTCAGAGCTTCTTCATAAAACGTCTCCCCCAACCGAAAAACTCGAAGGCATAAAACAGGATCCAGAAAGACTGGAAGAGATAGGTTCCTCTAAAATAAGTCAAACCCAATATTTTAAAGTGAGGCAAGAAATAAATAAGGTGATTCCCAGGAAACTGATGAGATTGAAAACAGAGAAAAGAAATACCCACTTCTCCAGCTGTGGGGGCAATGGAGCTGACACAGAAAAAGAAAACAGAATGGAAGTTGAGAAGGTTCAACATTCAGGAAATGCTCCAGGGTCTCCTCTAACTACCACTGAATTGCCAAGGTATCACACAAAAAAAATAAAAATAGTATCAATTGAGGAAATAGCAGAGTTATTTGGGCCTCTGCCTCTTTGGGCTTAGTTTAATGTGATGTATTCTGCATAAGGTCTAATTTTAAAGTGAAATCAGGTGGTTGCCTTATGCACCTGCCCAGCTATTTGGGAGAGCTCTATTATTCTGACTTTTCAAAGGTTATATTCTGCCTGCTATTTTCAGAGTGAAATTTAACATTTTGACTTCGACATATGAGCCCTTGAAAGAATTAGAATCTGCTTGCTCTTTTTCAGTGTTAAACAGTTGCCTACCCTGCCACTTTGGACACTTCAGCTACCGTGTACTTGGTTTAAATGGCAGACGGTTGGTTGCAGGTTTTTTTCTCTATGGAATTCCTGACATTAAAGCTCATTGCTTCTATCAGGTCTATGAACCTCCATTTTGTCTACCTGTTAGCCTGCAACATAGATGGCAGACCATAGCTTCGCAAGAATCTGGGTTATTTATCGTTGCTGAGTAATAGGTCACAATGATTTTAACAAATTTCAGTTTTCTTTCTTGCTATTCTATTTATTGTTGGGGCACCTGGGGCTTGAAGAATTCAGAAGAACTTGAAGTTAATATTTGCTGTGGAAATGGCAGATGAAATCTTTCTGCAGACATCAGAATATAGAAAGATGGAAGGCCTTGGTTCAGGGGGAAACTTGTCACTGTATTATAGCAGGTAGGAAAGGAAACGGAATTAGACTGAGAATTTTGGTGCGGAGATGGGGAGTGAAACATCACAAACATGCCTCTGCTTAATGGAGCTCTGGTCTCCAAATAGACTGTCACCACTTATCAGTGGTTTGAGGTATGCTCCTCCTCTTTGTTTGTGTTTTTTTTTTTTTAGAGAGAGATGACTTCATCCAATGACAACTTCTTGTGCCCCCCCCCCAAATGCTTTTTAAATCTATTTTAGCCTTTCATGTCATGATTCACCCTCAAGTGTGTGGTATAAATATAAGAAATGCAAACAGATGAACAAGGGTGCTTTTTATCCCAAGTGAAAAGCTTAAGCGAAGCAGAATCTGTATATTTTTCAGGACAGAAGAAAGTAAAAGAGAGCTATCCCAAAGCGAAGAACAGATGAAAGAGAGACACAGGAGACACAGATTCCAGGAGCAGCTGGAGAGATTGCAGCCTCAGCAGTCAGTAACTGGAAAGCAGCCCATGGCAGAGAAAACCTCCATTTTGTTCCACCTGGTTAGTAGTTCAGTGTAGGACTGTCCTGTTCAGAACGGCTTCCTGGCCAAATGCATATGTGATCCTAGAACCAAAAAGTAATTTTCATTATTTAAAATCTGTTTGTTATGGAGCACCACTACCTGATGAGATGAGCAGTCCTACAGCTCTTGTCTCACGCTAATAACATTTTTCTCCCCTTTCCTCTGTGGGGAGTGCTCCCCTGACAGCTGCTTACCAGGCTTGATGTGTCAGGGTATGGCAGGAGTCCTGGCTTGCTGAAGTCAGTGGGCTCAGTGTCATCTACTTCACGGGAGCCAGACTTTCACACATGATTTTTTATAACTTTTTCTAAAAAGTGAAGTGTTTTTACTGTCATACTTCTAAAGCAAAGCCTATGCTGAGTCCTGTCTGGGTGTCTGCCCCTAGCAGCTTTATATTTCAGTTTTGTGGGTAGGTTTTGAGGATTGTGGTTTTAGTAATAGGTTTTGCTTTTGGCTGATGTCCTGATTAAGGGAGTATGAAATTATCCTGATTTTTCCCAGAGCTTAAAATATGACTCAGAGGACAGGGCTGTTTTTCCTCCTGAGAAGATTTGTATATGTAGTCCTAATTCATCCTTGTACTGATTCACTGAACACAAGGTCAGCTGAGAAGGTAAGAGGAGATGAGAAACTCCAGAATTTGTCCATGGGTCCACATCATGATTTATTTGTACTAATATCAATAACAAAACTCTTCTGTCAGTACAAAAGTTGAAAGATCTTACAGCCCTAACTTGGGGGATGGACCATTTAGATTTGTTTGTTTTGTAAGCAATTGACTAGTGTATTTCTGCAGATTGAAAGCTCATTTTTTAAAACACTGGATTAATCACTGAGAAGTAAAGGACTAACAAACTGACAGCTGAATTTCCCTCTGTCAGCCTGCTCTGGCAAGGACAGTGCACTGCACAGAACTCTGTTTTGAAGGTTACAAAGGTTGTGACTCTAGTCTTCAGACTTGCTCCTTTCTTGGTCTGCTGGGAGACCAAATTCCACCAAACCACCAAATTCCAGTTAGCCCTTATTAAGATGCAGGCACTTACTTGCTCATCAGAAATATACTTGAGCCTTGCTAACTGATTCCTGACCACGCACCAAGTGATTGCTGAATTATTCTGTATCTTGGTCATTTCCCATATTTGCTGTGCTGAAGCCAATAAAATGAAGATAACGGCTTGGTAATGTAGTTTCTCTCCAGTACGGCTCAGGGTATATCTACACTGTAGTCTTGCTGTAACTGAATCACAGTGTAAATATGCCCGTAATAACTTTAATTATATTGCTGCCAGCTAGTCATAGCAGCATGGACATTGGCATAAGCTAACCAGCCCGGGATTTGCTCAGCTTCTGATGCCTGTAGAAACAGCTAACTGGTACCTAAACTGACAGCCTGCTTGAGGGAAACCTGCCTGAACTTACAAGGCACTGTTGGTAGAAACAAAATCAGCACAACCCGTAATAACTGTGTTCTGTGGGCAACTTTGCTCTTAGTTCTTCTTCAGAAATATTCATTATTAAAATTAGGAATGAAAAATGTATCAGCATCGTCTATCAAATACAACAGTCATTTGTAAGATTACTTGAAATTCATCTTGACAGCAACATTTTTTCTTTGAATTAGAAGAGGTTTTTCTTTTCTTTCTTTTTTCCTTTGCTGCACATAGGAAGACAGAAAAACTTGAATGTTTTGACATTTAAAACTTAAAGAAGCTGTAATCTGGCAGCTATGTCTCTCGGTGAAAATATCTAATATCTATATATAAACATGTGTATTCAAAGAACAAGCCACAGTATTTGACAGAGTAGCACACTTAAAAAAAACCAAATTTGAAAGTCCTTTGTTTTGGCAATGATAGATGTTCAGATCTGGAACACTTGTCATAGTTTCCAGAATTCCTCTGACCATTTGTAATGTACATAAATAATTGAATTGAATAATAATCAGAGGGCAAGTTTAGAAACTCTGCAATTACTGTAACTGAGGTGCTGGGAAAGAAACGCAAAGGAAATTTAAAAAGCTGCATTAGGGTTACATTAGAGTTCTTGTCTAAAATTTAAAAGCAGTGAAATTCAGATTTAATGCTGCTGTCTTTTTTTTCCTAACCTAGTTCAGTCACACTCTGTACTCAGCTTCACTCTGTGGGAAGCACTGATATAAATGAGAATCAGGTTTGGGAAGAACACTTTCAAAACAGTGCAGGTAATTTAGGAGACTAAGAACTAACTTTCAGAGGTACTTCAGCATCTAAAGAAGGGGCTGATATCCAGTGGTATTTTCAAGATGTGCAAGTACCAAGTTCCCCTGGAAATCAGTGGGTTCATTCTAAGAATTCTGCCTGTCAGGTCTGTGTCTTCAGGTGTCTAAATACTTTTGCAGTCTGGCCCATCTCTTATTTTTAAAAATGCATGGAAGAATCTGATTTTTTTTAATGTGGGTTTTGTTTTTGTTTTTGTTTTGTTTTTTTTCCTGTTCCCCTCTACCACCCAAACTTTCAGTGAAACCTAAGACTGGCATGAGTTGTTCTCTTCTGAAAACGGGCCCCTTAACCACACTTTAACCTTTGGATCTAATTCAGAACTGATTCAAGCATCTACAGTTCTGCTGAAAGCCAGCAGAGTGGGGATGTGATCCATGCTGTAAGGTCAGGTTGAATTAATAGTTTAGAGTAACCTGCTTAGGGTTTGTTTCAGTATTTGAGCAGAGTAAGTGTTATTGACAAGGGAGACAGAGAAAGAACGCTGTGCAGTATGTAAAACAGTTAAGTGGAGGATGTAAAATGAAATGGGTTTGATCTGTCATTTCATTCATCTTACGTATTATGATAGAGTAACTTAGTACTAATGTTGATTTCTGTATTACATTCCCATTAGATGGGATCCAGATAATAGTTGTTACTTTTGTCAGGCTCATATCTGAGTTTTATGTCGGGCAGCAGCGTAAGCAGGTTACTCTGTAAGGGAAGACAAGCCAGGAGCTGCAGGTGACGGCAAGGCAGGCAGGGGTAGAGACTTCACCAGCAAGGAGTGCAGTCCCACAGTACCCAAACAAGAGAAGCAGAGCAGGTCTGTTGAGGATAACCAGTTGGCAAGTCCATGGTAATGAGGTAGGTCCAAGATCAAGGCCAGAAAGTCAAGCCAGGGACAGGACTGGGTTCAGTGACAGTACGCAGGATCAGCCAGCAGCCCAGTGATCACCCAGGAAGTCTGTAGGGATGAAGCAGGTCTGAGATCAAGCCACAAAATCAAATCAGTTAGTTAAGGGCAGGGTTCAGATGAGTGAGGTATGTGCCCAGGCAGAGGTATAGCTGCAGTGTAGCTCAGTCAAGGACCAAGGCCAAGTGTCTCAGCTTAAATGCAGCTCCCAAGCAAAGGGGGAAGGGCCCAGCAGAGGCTTCACACAGCTCTTTTCACAGCAGTCTCCTCTGAAGTTTACACACCTGAGCTTGTGTCAGAACTGGCCTTGAACACAGGCAGCTCAACCACTGCAGGGGGTGGTGCTCATGGCCCTGATACTTTACATCCAGCTATGGAATTAATTTAAGAGACAGCAGACAGCATTTAGCTTTTATTAAGCTCTTTTATTATTGGGACAAAATAGGTGTTTTCAACAGGGCTTCAGCTTGCTTCTCTCTTTATTGCTTTATCGTGATACAGCAGAACAAGATAACGTAGTTTGAAAGCTATTAGGAACCACCTCGTTACCGGTACCTTATAAACACTGTTTTATCTATCTCATACAGCCAAACTGTTTGGAAAATGAATGTGTTGACTCATACTGAGGCATCTAATTTTTCTTGGCTACACAATCACTTTGGCTAACCTTGTATTAGTAATTATATTACCACGATCATCATCTTATTGCAGCTTAGCCTTACAGATGGCTTGCATGCCTGAATGTTGTTGTTTTGCAACCGAGGCATTCTAGCTTAACAAATATATTATGTGGATACTTTCTTTTCTATCTTGTAAACATAGACTCTATAACCTTTCTGTCAAAATTGGTAGGTTTTTTATATTAATGTACTGTTGACTCAGCTTACTGATGTCAGGTAAAATTCTCAACCAAAAGATTTTCTTCTTGCATTCCCGCAAAGCTAAAATTAACAATATACTATACTCAAAATCTTCCTTGCCCTTTTACTGCCTTATTCTCACTTTGATCTGATATCAATTCTACAGGAAAAATCCCTGACAAATTCCTGGGTCGTGCTTACCGTCAAGAGTAGTGCTGAAGCATTGTATGTTCAGTTACTGTGACAGATACCCTGGATTAGCACAGTATGACTGAAAGTAGAGCCTGATTTCCAAAACTCGTAGAAATATTTTTAGTTCAATTACGGTGCCATATGGGGTTTTTTATGTAGTAGGTGCCTTGATCCGTACAGTTGTCAGTGAAATGCTTTTGATTCTTTACCTGTCTTACTAAAATAGGTGTCTGTGATTTCCATGCCTACTGTATGGGTGTTGATCTTTTTAAGGCAGTAGTGCTGGCATCAACATCGGAAATTGCCTTTTTCTTACATCTTACCTGAGCACAAAGGGTTGTTCAAGGACACTGACTGTGGGTCCCAGGACCCCAACCTAACAGTTTGCCAGCTGGACCATACTGCCTGGGTACCTCACCAACTCCACTGTAGAGCTGCTTACATGAATGCATTTAGGTGGTGTCCTAAGCAGTATTTAAAAATTCTCCATTTTTGTTGCTGTGTGGAAATTGCATAAAGGAAAAGAACTGTAAGAAGGTGAAATTCATGTCTCGGTAGAAATAACGTACAAGGGCCCGAGCCACCAGTTATGAAAGGAATAGGTTTTGTGCTAGTTCTGTACAGAAATGCCAATTTATCTCCAACAAAGTGGTCAAATATACACATTTGGAGAAGTTGAGGAAAACTGTTAGATCTTCTTTCAGTTATAACGATCTTGTGACACAGTAACTGAATTTTTCTATATCTGTATAACTCTAAAACTGATCATGTAAGTATAAATCACCCTGTGACCAAATGTTTTCACTTACACTGAACCAAAGCAACCACTGCATTTGCACCTGTATGAATGTAACTGAACCCAGCATTTAGCCCTTACAGTTATTTTACTACAGTTTAAAAAAATTAATTGTAAAAATTGCAAAATATTTCCTACATTAAATCTTTTTCTGGCATCAGAGCTGAATTTGGCTTGTGCTTCACTCTAGGTCTTCTCACTCTCTTGGACAGACTCTGCGGGGTTGTGGCCAGCAGTGACGTGCCAAACAGCCAGCAGATGGCCCCTGAATTCCTCCCTTTTTTTACAGTGAAGTATTCAACGAGTTCTTGAAACAAGATTAAAATCTCTTGTACTTAATGAACCTGCTGCCTCAAGTCAAGAAAGGCTTAAAAATAAACTAAGGCAATTAGAGATGTAGTTAAATTTAGCATGCAAAACCAGAAGGCCAAGATTCCTGTTTGTACCACCAGTCCAGCACACAGGATTCAGAATAGCATGGAAGTTCCCAAGAAAATGTTTTTCTAGCATAGGCGACTGTTAGCTGGCACAAAGCCTGTATTTCTGGCCTCCTCTTCATCTTCCCACTTGGTACCAGTGAAAACAAATGGGGGGGGATTTGCTGGCACAGTACTTTGTGCTTAGGGCGAGTTTAACTAGTTCATGGTCTCCTTGGCTGTAGCCAGCAAGCCAGAGGAGCTGAGGTTGCTACTGCCTCTGCCATGGCCCAGGATGGCACAGATCTATCCTAAGGATCAGCCTTAGTAGGCAAAGCAGAGAATCTAGGCCTTAAATGTCTGTTATAAACAACTTCCTTTACACAGGCAGAATCTGCTTGCTTGCTTGCTCACCATGTTCTCTGAGTAAGAGATGTTATGGAAGTGTGTGCTTTGGCACTCTCAGGGCACAGATTAAGGCAAGTCAGGAACTTTACAGACTGATGCCTCTTCTCAGTAGTTCTGCTCGCACAACCAGAGCAGTTAAAAAATGACATACAGTAATCCTACTTTAATAACCTGTTGTCTGCTTCAGGAGGTTTCTCAGCCAAATTGGTGCACGTATGCTCAGAACCAGGAAACTCACCTTCTGTACTGAATGCAGCAGGACTACCAAAAAGCCATAGAGAACCTTCCATTTAAACTTCTGTGTGGAGACCCAGTCTGATGGTTTCATGGGGGCTCCCACCTTTGCCCGTTGCGCTTTCCAGCTAAGGAACGAATTGAACGGTCAGGTGTTTACAAAGAAATGACTGCTTTCAGTGCTGTTCCTTTGGTTGGAGTTTGACATGGCCCCAGGAAAATGTGAAATATTTTATCCTTTATATTCCTTGCCATATCTTGGAAGTGATTAAAATGAGTTTAGGCTTATTCTTGAATATACTTATGCATGATCTTGACAGATGGGAACATTCGTTGCTGTTGCTTAAGGGAAAGGTTAATAGAAGTAAAAAGAATATAGTTTCCAGAATTACATGCATGAACTTGCTGCCAGTAGAGGTCCTAAATACTCCTCCATTCACATTAGCAGGATGGTTCAGATTAAACTTGAAGAGAAGACAATAACGTAAAATGTCCATGGGCTAAATTCTATTTCTCATTTAGAAGAGGGCAGGAGGACAAAAAAACCATTTCTGTACCTCTTGTCTCCTTGGGTCTTGCTCTTTGACAGGTCCTCTGTGTGTTGGCAGAAGGAATAGCTACCATAAGTTTGCAATGCCTATGAACAAGAGCCAGTCACGTTTAATTATATAGAGAAATACTTTCTGCCATGCATGTCTCTCTTGGAGTCAGAATAGAATTCACAACTCCTGGCCTTACCTCAGGGCTGTGATCAGTGGTGCTATTTGTAGATGAAGGGAGGCTGAATCTGTCCCTCTGTTTTTTTGAAAGGGCTGTACAGCCTTATCTGACACAGCCACACTACTGTTAAAAAAGCTGTATAATTTAAACTGTATTCCTAGTTTTTTTTCCTCATGCTTTCTTGTTTAGCATTGACTTAGATTGGACTACAGTTCCAAATCTTAACATGCTGAGGGATAAGCTTGGTCACAACTTGTAAACACATTATTACACAAACAATAATTACGGAAGCATTATTCTTAGTGGCAGGGAATGGAATTGAAGTCTTTATCTGAAATTATGGAGTGGAAGTATCGTGCAGTTATTTTTATTTTAAAAACATAGAGATCTGTCCAGCTATGTGCCCAAGCACCTGGAGTTCCCACAAGCTTCAGCAGACATTGTAAGCACTTAGCAGTTCTCAGAATCACAAAACCCCATATTTACTGCCTTGGAGAATTCACGGGTCTGAAGGGTTATCTGAATAGTATTTTGCAGCTGGACGCAAGATCACAGAGCCTGTATGACAAACTGGACACAATCCATTCCTAAACTGGAAGCTGATAGTTTGAAAAGCAAGCCACTTAAGCTCTGGTAAAACTTCCTGATAAAGCAGCTGAACATAGTTTGCACTCCCCTCCTGCCTTTTTTTTCCTTGGGGGATTTCTGTGGAGTATCAGGGGAAATACATGAGAAGATAAATAGATTAAAGACTAGAAAAAATAAGGCTTTACCCAAGTTGATAAGTATATGGTGAATCTCCTGGAGTATGAAACTACAGCCATTTCAACAATATTTAAAGCCACCTAGGAGCGTGTGCCAAATACCAGCCTAGTTTTCAGACGGCTGAGGACCAATTGCATGCTCTATCGCAGCATTTCAAAGTGACAGTGTACAATTTCCTTCCCTGCTGTGGGTCTGGAAATCATGGCACGTTTTATTTGTGAGGCAGTTTGAAATCATTTGAAGAAAAATGCTATGGAAGATACAGACCGTTCTTTGGGTTTTGGATGACATGATGCTGTTTCAGGAATGTCAAGTAAGAACAGAGATTAATACTGAAAGTTTCTTGATAATCTTACACTGTTCCTCTTCAGAGTGTTTTACAGGCTTTTTGATAATTAATCCAGCTAGACAGGGACTAGGGTAAGGAAATATTATCCTCACTTTACAGTTTCACAGAGAGATAGTCTGTTTCAGAGCCAGGACTGAGGCACAAGTTCCTGATTCCCAGTCTTGTGCTCACATGAAATGTGTAAGTAATTAAACTTCTTTTACTTGTTTCAGCTGTTTCTCATTAACCAGGAGTACAAACTCATTAGAGGAGGAACTTGTTGTTACGTGTGCTCAGAACACCAGCACAATGAGGCTATGAATCCGTCTAAGCCTCCCTAAGTGTTACTGTAGTGTAAACACCGATCATGGAAAAGGCACTTCTCATTTTTAATTCTTATGTCTCAGAAAGCAAACAAAATCAAATAGGATTCAATGTTACTTTGATGTAAATTTTAGTGCAATTTTCAGAGCAGTTCTTTGTTTACCTGAGGAGTTGAGCCTTTGTCAGAAAATTTTCCCACTTCTGACAAATAAAGAAGAACTTGTTCCCACTTTTAACAAATAAAGAACCTGCTTGTTACCAGTTATTTGTGCCAGTTATTTGAATGTTTTTTTGGCTGCACTTAGACTTGTTGCTAAATGGCATCAATTTACACAATTTTTCTTGAACATATTTGCATGCAAATACCCATTTTGAAACATTTTTGGTTTGTTAACGTACTTTACAACCATGCAAACGTCCTGTGTTCTAATGAACATTAGAATTATGTTGGAATTGGTCCTTAGGCATCTTAAAGCTAGACTGGTATTTGACACATGCTCCTAGCTGGCTTTAAATACTAATTAGAACATTCTATGTCCTAATGAAGTAATTCTAGAGCAGTTCTATCAAGGAAGTCATCGTTGCTTTGACTGTACTTGCCTATCAGTGCTGACTGATAGGTATTTCATTCATAGTGTTCTGGTCTAGTGAACTCAGACTGACTAGAAAGATATTGTCCAAAAAAGAACATTAGCTGGTTGTGTAGGACTCTCTAATAGTAATAATGTTCCAGGCCCAGGACAGGACAAAGCAAGAGATCGCAGTAAGACACCCTAGCATATACAAGAGAGACAGCGTGGCAGGGGCAGTGCTGTGTGCTCACATCAGGAGCACTGGCAGGACAAGCAGAAGTGAGCAGGTTAGGACAGAGAGCACGCTCTAGGGTACAAGATTCTTCTTATTCAGGAGAAAACGTTTGATGTTGTGGAGTTGTCTTTTTCACTGCAGATAGCGGAATAAATGTATGTTGAATTTTGGGCCAAAAATACTTTCTGCCTTTGTGATCCTGAGTGATCACACAGTGTCTCTCTGCTAACATATTGTATGGGCCAGATCCTTGACTCTTACCAAAGGGGTTATGCATATCTTTGATAGCACAGATGAGCCGTTAACTCTAGTGAAGCAGTTGAGAATTCCCTTAATACAGGCTAAAGCAGAAGTGGCATAGAACAGTGTAATTCACACTACATCACATTTCTTTGTTGTCTTCATTTCTGTTGAGAGGGATTATGGATAGGATGAAGAGAGATTTTTGTAGAACACTGACTGTCCTGAGCCAGAAATGTAACTGATCCTAGCTCTCATTAACTGTCTGCCAGTGTTGTGGTGGCCGTAAAGCTACTTTAAATTGCACTTGGGGTTGACCATGCTCAGCTGGCAGCAACATGAAAAGGTATACAAAGTGAATTTTGCTGTCCTTGGTTCCCGTGCCGAGCAGAGCTCTCAGTTCCTTTCTGTGCATCACATCTGAACCACACTCCTATATTCAGTAGTTTCTGGTGACGAGCTGACGTTTCTCTTTGACACTTGCCCTCTTTATGCTCCAGCGGAGATGCTATCTAGCTGTAGCACACCCATGCTGCCAGAGATGGAAACGTGGTTTTGTCTGAATCAGGAGAGGTTATATTCTTCATGCCCAAGACTAAGACTAACTGTCCAAACAAGAAGATAACTTTCAGCAAATAAATTTTCTTTATCTTTTTTTTTTTTTTTAACTTAAACTCACATGATATGTAACACCCTAACTGAACTGGAGAATTACAGAGTTCATAGCAAACAATGCTTCCATTATGCAGCTCTGAATTCCTGCAGTCTTTCTTTGGCAGAGTTATCTGCTGTGGAGGATCATAACTCCTCCATTTCAGCAATCTCAAGCTCAGTTCAGATCAGCAAATTTCAATAACATCTTGCCACCATCGTATTTTTCAGATCCATAACCTCAGCATGCTTGATGAACAGAAAGGCATTGGTGCTATAGAGAGTGAATCTAGTACAAAAATGCATTAACAGAAAGACCATTCAGAGCATTAATAGCAATTGTACTCTCCTTTTTGTTACTAAATGTTGCCTTCCTAATAACAGTATGTTCTGCCAGTCGCGTGCAGGAAATGCAGATACTTTCCTCATTCTTATCCATTTCTCCCACTTTGCAATGATAAAGCAGTTCTTTGAATGGTTTCAGGGTTTATTCCACAATTTAATGTAGAATTTCAAATAATCTAACAGATGGCATTGTCATCATTCTTCCTTCCCCACAGAATGAAAATGAACAAACACTTGACATTTCCAATATGTCTTCATCTAATGCAAGAATTTTTAGAAGCCATGAAAGAGTGTTATCTGCTTTGCCTTAGATGGACAGAATTGTTAAATGTGTCCTAACTATCTCCTCTCCTACATTAGCAACATGACTGCGTGGAAAATAGATGTATAACCACATAATCAACATGCTTGCATTTTGTACTGTGAGCTCTGTCTGTAATGAAGCATGAACATGTAATGCTAGAGCTATTTCAGCATAAGAGTATAGAATTTTCATTAGAGAAATTAGTCAGAGCTGCTAAAGTACCTAGAAATCAGCTCACATTTACAAACGTACAGCAGATGCATCATTTGGCAAAAGATTTCTGCAGTCAGTAACTTGCTATTCATCAGGGATTGCCTCTTAAATCTGTGATCCAAGCTAGGGTGCAGATGACATAGAAGGATAAATTTAGACATGGCTGAAAACAATTATTTTGATTAAGCCTCCAGCCAATGAGAGTGAGATTCTTCCTATTCCTCCTCTTCCCCCTCACCCCCTCCAGTAAAGAAGGAGGAGACTCTGTGAGTATAACTTATCTTCATTTGACATGCAGTGGATGTTTTGATTTAGCTCTTACTGTTGTAGAATCTGCTCAACATAGTAGAGAGTGTTTTTTGATTGAATATGATACCTTGCTTCAGTGTTAGCATCAGTTTAGTTAGTATTGGAAAAGGTGCTAGAAAGGAAATATCAAAGTTTTGTTTACCTGTGAAAGAGAGACCATATCTGTAAAAAAAAAAAAAAANTGACCTATCCTTCCTGAGAAACCCTCAAACTGAGTGAGCTGGTTCTGCTTGGAAATACTAACTGCTTTCTTGGGTCTGTGTGGTGAAATGAACTTTCCAAATGTGTAATGTAGTGTGGTTCCCAAACAGCAGTTGATAGCAACTGCTCTCGCTTGCTATCAGCCTTGTACCTAGCTGGAAACCAGCAGCAAAGTTGTCACCTGAGCCTCTTGGCTCCTGAGCTGCTCCTTGGTCATTCCAGCCTCTAACAGTTTTGATAATGTTTCCCAGTTTTAGGTTAACAGAGCTGTTTGTCCAATCTAGTATGCAGGCGTAGTAAAAGTAATGCCAACTAGTCTTTTAAAAAAACATCAACAAAAGCATCATTTAACCAATTAAAGCTTTTTTATTAGAAACAAAATGATGTTAATTTTGGCTGACAAACTTGCATCCACTAAGCTTCGGCTTGCTGTGATCATAAACAGCTCTGTTTAAAAAAAAAAAAAATAATTATAATATGGAGGTAAAATGCCACTTTTTAAATGATTGTCTGTATGGATGCCTTCACATTACAGGGGTTTTTTTTAAGAGTAGTAGTTTCCTTTGGGGCTATGCCTCTGTGTGTGTAACTTCAATGCTGCTGTAGCTGAAGGCTAGAATATATGGGTACCCTTAAGTTATCTTGCAATTCCTTTTTCCTCATTTCTTTTTTTGGTGTGCATTTGGGGGGAGGTTATTCCTTGGCTGCTTAGTGTGCTTACTGCTTCTACTTGCACTGTCGTTACGTTAGAGTGGAGAAAGAGGGCCAGAACTGGGGGTGGAGGGTTGGTTGGAAAATTGAGCTGAAGGGCTGTAAGTTGCAACATTGTAAACTATAATTGCAAAATAAAATAGCAAGCACTTTGGAAATAGGAAATTTTATCTTATTTACTCTATGGTAATTGTTGGCACTTGACTACAATCAGTTGCAAGCCTGTCTGTGATTGACAGCACAATTCTAGCCAGAGCAACCAAAAATAGCCCAGCATTTGAGTAATTTTAGTGTTTTTATAAGCTAATACCATCACAAATAAAAGCCAGTGTAACATGTAGGCAAATTGAACTCTCTTCATAGGTAGACTAGGGCAATGCTGTGGGAAGACATACTAAGAAAGCACTGAATGTATCTTACTTCAGCAATTCTTGCCCAGAATTAAATAGAATTAGCTCCTTTTTTTTGTTCATTAGCCTTAGTATTTCTGAAATTAGTTAAGTTCTTCTATGCCTAGATTCTTGTTGGGGTAAGGAGGCTGGCAGAGGGAGGAGAGGGAAGGACCAACATTGATCAAAACCTCATTCATTCTCAGAAGGAACTTTAATAAGTAAAATTCTTAGCTGATCTTGGTCAGAAAACCTATTGAGCCCTCCCCTGATGCTGGGCCAAGCAAATTTGGAATAGTTGGAAATTTCCTGCTGAAGCACTAATAGATACTGGTTTAATCTTTAGCTCTTGAGTTACCTCCTGTTATTGATCCCCACACCCTTGTTGAAAGAGGAAGAAAGAATCATTTCTCCAATATGGGATATAGAAGAAGGTAATCTTTTCCGGAAAGTCTCCAAGTTTCTTTTAAGGCCTCTTCCTTGGAGAATTACGGTGGTAGGGTCAAAGCCCTGATCAATTCTGTTGGCTCCTCAGGACTACAGCAACATTAGTAATGGAGATCTGCAGTATCAGAAACTTTTGCGTGACTATTTTTCCTTTATTACTAATTGCAATTTTTATTTGGTACTTGTAGACAGTGCTGTGTCTGTGGCAGATGTTTCGCACCAAAACACTGTATGATGCAGTAGATCTGCTTGCGGCTTTTTATTAGTATATTTTTTTTGAAAACCATTTTAAGGAATTGTCTATTTTGAGGACAGGCACGAAAGTCAAGCTACATAAACTTGTCAAGTGGATTAGCCATTAAACACCTTTGTGGACATTTTAATTCAGAATTAAAGTGGCTTTAATTGGATTTAGCTTTCTTTGCTTCCAAAGTAAATTCAGGTAAATCAAATTAAGGTTAATGCAGTGTAAAGGCATGGGCAAACATCCTCATTAAGGGCTACCTGGAGCAACTGAAAACATAACTGCTTAGCTACTCCTCAATGCCCTCCTGCTCCCGTTGTGTTCCTGTGGTCTTCCACAGCTCAGCTCTCAGAAGAGGGTGCTTGCTAGTCTCATGCTATGGTAGGTTATTTCAGATTAATTCTGCTCACCTTAATTATCAGTTTAGCCTGTTGGCTGATTGCGTTGACATGTACAGGAAATGCAGTCATGTTGCACTTTGCTGACTCTGCAGTGGGGAGCATAGCCCTCGGCTGGTGCTGTAACAAGCGGCTTGGAAAAGTTAACCCCATAAACAGCTCCTGCTATTTGCAAAATGAATGTGCGTCCATGCCCGTAGAATATATGCACTCAGGATGCCTTGGGGGAGGCCCTGAGGGTCCTTGTTAAAGGTTCATAACTGTTGAGGAGCAATTCTCTTAAGGTATACTGGAGAATCTTTGCGATTTTAGGGACTAGCTTCCTAATCTACAAAAGAAGTATCAGGGGCAGCAAATTGAATATAGATAGGAATAGCAAGCCAGCTTAAAATTACAGCTCTGGCTACTGCATCTTTGGGAGAACAAAAAGGATCCCATAAACTTTAACCCCACAGTTCAAGCTTGGGATTGTTTCTTAAAGAACAGGTCTCTTAAAGGAGAGGGAATTTGCATCCTAAATAATCAAACTTCAATACTAAAGTGAAGAAAGGAGATGAGTTCCCTTAAATGTGACATCATCTATGAATGACGTATGTTAGATGAAGCAGAAAATAATGAATGTTTTGGCACTTCTATCAGGCTTGTTTTGAAGACATTTCACTGATTTTAAAAAAAAAAACCAACAACACTGAATCTTAAAGAACACAGAATAAATTCATACTATTTCCAGCTGTGACCATGTAATCTTCCATTCGCCAAGCAGTGTTTGACTAAATGAAGACCCAGGTGACAGCTCTCCAAGAAAAACTGGAGTGCTCCGGAAGGTGTCACTGACATAATGACCTAGCTTTTATGGCTCATGCTTCCTCTTTGATAAATGCTTGCTAGATATTAATTGCCCCTCCTGTGATGGCAATGAATGTAATTCATTCATGATGATGAATACAGTTTCAGTAATCCACATGACTTCCATTTTCATACTTTTTTTTTTGACAGGAAGCCTCTTATTTGCCAGATATTGACACATTGCCTAGACCACACAGTATGAAAAATGAGGTGCTGCTTATGACCATTTGGCTGTCAAGTTGCGGCCAAGTAGCTATGGATCAGTGCGGTGGGCAGGTGCCTAACATGGTGCTGAGAGCGGCCAACATCTACCAGGCCCTTGTGACGTGGCTTCTCTCTCTGGTGAGTATGTGCAGTGACAGTGCATAAAAGAAGGTTCTGCATGATGCAGGCTGTGTTTTGTCCTCCAGTGAATATATAATCATTCTTAAAATCTCCTTCTTCCAACAGCTATAAAACAGTGCCTGAATGAAGGGGAAATTATGTTCTAACTCACCTTAAAGTCAGTAAATAAAAGTCTTGCTGGAGTCAGTGGGAGCTGGATTGTGCCTGTAGTTTATGAAGAACATGGCACAGAAAGTAAAAAATTGTTGAGCCAGACTCGCAGTAGTCAAAAGTGACTACTGGAAGTAGAGGGCTGTCTGAGTATTATACTTTGTCCTCAGCAAAAGAAGCGGATGGACACAGGTGCCTTTTTCTTGCCACTTGTTCTAATTAAGGATAGATCCTTTCTGATAGCCAAGAGGGCTATAAACAAGTGGTGGTCTGTTTCATCTTAATTGCCCTTTGGATCACATATTTTTTTTCCTCTAAAGAAACCACCTTTTCCTCACTCTTCCCATTCATCCCATGTAAGCCTTTTCCTCTAGGGAAAACAGGCAACGTGTATTTTTCTGCCCCACGTGTTGGCCTCATTCTTTTCCCTCGTTAAAGACATTGGCATACCGATAAGAATCCATGCACTCAAAGTAGATTTCACCCTGAGTGGACAGCCTGCGCAAGGCTTTTAAATCAATTAAACTCCACTTAAACAGTATTAATTGTTAATGGCGTTCGCACTTCCATTAAAACATTGCTAACATTCTTTAATGTTAGTTCAATGATAATGAAAATTGCCACTTGAACAGCCCCAGAGTCTGAATCTTCCATTCAGAAACTAGTTAGCTCACGACCAGCTGCAGTGGGAGCTTTCTTCCCTGATGTTATTCGCATTTAAAAAACCTGAGCTCTGACTTGTAGCAGCTCTCTCCAAGCCTGAAAGGGTATCGCAGCTCCCAGGGCTCAGTGTCGCTCTACTGAGACTGTAGGGTCAAACGTTGTGATGGACTTTGTGCCCACTAGAAACTGGGGTAAAATCCACCAGTTTATTTCACACAGGTTCTCAAACAGAACACGATCCTCCAGATGCAAGATGGTAGAGCTGCTACAGAATTTCCCATGTGAAACCAGGGTTCAAAGCAGTCAAGGACTTGGTAGTGCTATTTTGAGTGATACAGTTGACCTATGCAACGGTTTGAAAATCCACTCAGACCCTGTGTTGAGAATGTATTTCTAAAGGCATTTATAATGTAAGGCCTTTAATACTGTAAATAGTTTTGGTTTATATATGCAGTAAATAGCAGAACTGTTAATCCATCTAGAGATTGTGCTGATGGTATAAACCATGAGAACAAGACTTAGCGGTTTCTGTATTCACCAGAACCTTGGGAAAGAATTAGAGTCCTGTAACTCAAACTTGCCTGTCTCTTCATCTAGTGTGTGATCTGGTTCAGGCATCTCTGCCGCACGTGGTTGCTATTCCTTTCTCTTGGCTTTGCTGGTTGCCTGTGTCTGACTTTCCCATAGCCTTCTGCCCTCTTTCACCAGCTACCCAGGTTTCAGGATGCTTTGCAGCATTACAGGGCCTTCCCAGTCTGTTTCAGGTGACTTTCATCTTTTCTACTTTGTAATAAGGTTTCTCATGCATTCTGTATGCTAAAATGCATCATGTTTCAGCATACTTGGAGCAGCCTTATGAACCATGAGTAGTCTATCCTACAGGAACCCTATCTCTGGAACTAAACTGATACCCATGATAAAAGATGCCTAGTGGTCATCTTGGGGTTGGCAGAAGTTGCTTTTTACCCTTCTTGTTTTGGATCAGATATGTATGTTGGAAAATAGAATGTTCGCCTCCCACACAAGTGTGCGCACAAAAAAGTCCATCAAAAAGAAATCGCCTCAGTCTGACTAAAAGGTGGATTCACTGGATAGGGATTGATGGGGTTTTGGCTGTTAGTGATCACTAATAGAGAAGACAAAGGCTTGTTAAAGAAGCCTGCACTAGCTTCTTAGAATGGCATAATCACTTAGCATTGATTTTTGAACTGAGATTGGATTGATCTCATTATCATTAATAAAGGCAGCACACGGTGCCACTGTGACAAGAACATGCAGTGCAGCGTTGACAGGGACTCTTCTCATTTCTTGCTAGACTAGGAAATTAATGCAAGTTCTTGCTTTCACACAGTGAAACTGGTGGAAGTCAGAGCTTGCAAGTTCTCTTTGAGAAAATAAATCCTATGACTTATCAAAACCTACATGTTATTCCTATTTAATTTGGTCTTTATTGATTTTTCTACTGACTAAACCACAGCTAATCCACTAATCAAGCAGGAGTGCTCCCTGGATTATTGTACATTATGGGGCTCTACTCAAAAGCAACAGAGCAAGATAAAGGGTTATTTTCAGTCTCTAAATACAGCCATCTAAAAATGAAATTACGTTCAAATGGATTTACAGGTGCCTCCTGTGAAAATGAAAGACGGACCCAAAGCTCCGTTTCAGGTGGTAGGACTGCAGCAGACCTGGCGAGAAGGTGACTTGGCCCTATATGCTTGTCTAATGCCAGCAGATGAGTCTTCAGCCCAGAACAGCACCAAGATCCAGAAGATAAAAGTGAGTAGCAGCATTTACACTTGCTAGTCATGCACAACTGCCATAGGCAGTTACCACTGTTTTTGACTAAGGACCAGGCTTGGATATGCCAATTCAAGCCCAAATTTCAACGAGCCAGGATAGAGCAGCATAACTGCTGCTCTAAATTAGAATGGGGGAACAACCCAGTACTGTGGGAACTGAAAGATTGCTTACAGCTAATTGCCAACTCAAGCTGTCCTCAGTTATGCTGAATTTAGATTATGTGCAGATGAGAAACCAGCTCTCTCTGGCGTAGTCTTTTGTCTCTGCTGCTCATTAGCTATTAATATATTTTTGGTGGCTGTAACCCCACAGTGCAGAAATCCGACTGAATTCAGAGGAGATGTATCTTTGGCATGTATTATGGTTTCTGCTCTTATATTTTATCCATGTGAAGAGTGTGGCCCGCGAGAGGGAATATTGCTATTTGGCTCCCGGGAGGGGAGGACCTGGGACTGTTTCATCAACTCTGGTAGACTACAGAGTCTGTGCTGTGCAATAAAACGCCAAGCTGAAAGGTCTAGCACACAAGCTGAAAATCTAGCACATGTAGGTGGCACAGTGTAATGTAGGGCATGATATGAGCTTGTGTCCTGAAAACAGCAGAGCTATGAATTAGCAGATCTGGGCCCTAGTTTGTTGGCTCTGTCTCTTCACAGAGCTAATACGGTACAGATTGGTACTCTGAGCATCTTGTTCTGGTTTCATTTTTTGGAGACATCTTGTTAAGAATTATTGCTACTCTTGCCTGGTATAAATACCTATCCTATCTATGCAGTATAGCTGACTCTTACTGGAAAACGTACCCAGGTATATCTGGGGAACGGTGATCCTTGTGTACCCCGGATCTCCTGTGGGCCACTTGCTTGAATAACTATCCCATTATTGAATAACCTTTGAGATGCTGGCCCTGTGCTCTGTTGAGGCTGGTGAGTTTCTCTTCAGTGGCTCAAAGCAACATTTGTGGCTTTAGTGAGCTGGTAGTGGATTTTCTACTCTATTTTTGCCTGCCTCACCCCTGGTAATGTTAACAGCAATGTGATGATAGATGTGCTCATTCTTGGCACTTCCTCTATGCTGAAAAGACCCCACAGGACCCGACAGCAGGTGGTCTTAGGGAGCCCCAGGTATCTGAGTCACACCTGCTGGACACATTGTGTGAAGTTTAAATGGAAGGGGAGGTGTAAACATGTTTTAAAAACATGCTTAAGCTTCCCCTACTCAGCTGCAGGAAGCATTTTTCACTTGCAGCTGCCTGCCTATGAGCAGTAAAGATTAAATTTCCCATGATGTATCATAAAGCCTGGAGTATGACAGCTGTGGCTCCAGTGCTCCTCCAAGTAAATGACTGATGCTGGCAACAAATGTCATGATTAAAACACTACCAAAAAAACTCAACCCCAAAACAATAAGCAACCTTTCCGTTAGTGTTTGAGCACCTGTTGGCAGAAGCAGGAGGGCTAATGAGACTAAGCAGTCTGCTAGACTGGATGAGGGCTTAATGTTGATTTCTGTCCAAGGCGACTAAATTCAAGATGTTTGCTCTGTGCAGCAAAGAAAATGGAAGAACAGAGACTGACCTGCCTTCTGTCCACTTGCCTTGTTGCTCTCTGCTGATTTCAGCTGAGGAGTTGGCCCAAAGATCAGAATTATTGAGCACTGAGTGTGCTCAAAATATGTATCTGGTGTCATGTAATTGAATGAACTTTTGAAGCTGCAGGCTCAGGTTGCTCTGAACATTTGGTTGGAGCTGGGAAGGGTTGTGTCACAGGTTGGCAGAACGAGCTAAACAGAGTTTCCAGTCTGCATATAAATTGTAAATGGTATTCTGCTGCCCCATTTACAGTTACTGACGCTGCTGTTGAGTTCAGCTAGTATGCACAGCAGCGAACATACAAGGCATTTGGACGTGTTCCTCAAAGCAAGACTATGTGTAACTGAGGTTTCCTCTCATTAGAGGCTCTACCGTATGTCTTTGTGGTAACAATGACTTTTGTCAATTTTGCTTTCCTGAGGCATTTGTAAAGCTGCTGCTCTTTCCCCAACAGAGATCTAAGCTGATAGGAACAACAAAAGTCTTTCAGAAATGTCAACCACAGGAGAGACAAGGAAAGCAGTAAATAGTCCTACCGCCCCATTCGTCCCCTTGAGCAGCTCCAACTATTGTTGGAGAGAAGTGTGGTAGATTTTACTCTTCACACTTAAGTCTTAGTCTCTCACTGTAGTGTTAATGTACAGTATTTTAATGGTTGAATCAGATAACAAAATTCTGTTGTGGCACTTATTGGTTCTTGTTCCACTTGTCTCCTATGGGCACAAAGAGAACCACTTATCAGTGCTTACCTTCAAAATATGACTGGGTTTCCAGGTGTTTTTGTTGCATCTATTTGCTATAAGAATGTAGAGAAATCTTAGCTACTTTTTTTGGATTATGTAAAAAAGACGTACCGAGCAGTGTAAATGTTAACCAGAAGCATTATGACAAATTGATATTTTAATGTTCTTGATGTGTAGAGTCCAGAGTCCATTTTCAGTGCCAAAGATGGGTACGTACAAGATTACACAACATATTAGGTACAGATTTGTGCCTGCATGATGCCAGGAGGGAAATGCCCATCTTTCTCTGTGTATCTGTACTTGTATCTCATAATAGCAGCAAAATGACAGTTGTCCATGGATTTTCTTCAGACTGTAATATGAATATGATTTTTACAGCGGACATTGGATTGCTAGTCTAAGAGCCTAACGACCTGTCTGTATCAACAAGGGAAAGTTTCACTTTCCCCAGCTTGCCCCCCATTAATTCCCAACCCTGGTGTGACTAAACATGCTGAGTGCGTTTATCAGTCTCATTGGCTTTTGATTTATTTGATCCAGTGGCTTGTTGCCTGCTATAGGGTCACAGCTCTAATATTGGGTACTGTTCATCACCGAGAACTGGACCAAGGCAGCCTGCTAGTTTCATGTTACTATAGGTTGTTGCTGGGTTTTTCTGTTGTTTCAGTTAAGGTTTTTTTTTCCCCTGGTTATTATTAACAGGAGCTGAGCTGTATTCCAGACCTCTAAGCCCACTTTTTATTTACTGGCCACTTCACTGTCATCTATGTGTCTTTTACTGTTTGCCACGTTTTATTTCTCCATCCCAAGGTCAAATGCTTATGAATGCAAATATAATAGTGGTTTCTCAGGGCAAAAGCTCCCGTTCTTAGCAGATCAATAAACCTTTTGGCTTATTCAACTAGGGTGGCATCTATTCCTATATCAAGTGGTTCTGCTATGTTGCCTGCCATTTTTGTCAGGTTTTGGGCATTTAGTTTTTTTTTTATTTCTGTCCTTCTCCACTGGTAGAAGTGAGGCAAATTTGAACATCCCTGCATGGTTTTGGTTTCTTGACTTGTCAGAACAAATGCTTATACACACGCCTCTTGTAATTCTTGCATGCTGACAGACAAGCTGCAGTTACAAGCACGTCTGATGGGAATTAATTGGTACAGTGTATGCTTTCTAAGAATCTACTAAGCATTCCCAATTAGGCACACTAGCACTGTGCAGAGCAACGTGGTTCTTGTCTGTACACTTCGATCACTTAACAATTCTGTAGTGGCTCAGAAGAGCTCGCAATCTCTGTTATTAGATTTGGGGCTTTTTTGCAGGCCTTTTCTGCTTAAGCTCTAATTTCTAGGTGCAATAATAGCTGGTGTAGAGAAGATGCTTTGTGTAATTGTTGATTCTGTTAACTTCTAATTGGGTCTTACTGAGGTCACCAATTTTGTTCTCCGAAAGTCCTGCTAATTAAGAATGAACCTTGAAGAACAAAGGGGCTTAGAGGAGAGGTTAAATGATGGAAAACTGTAATTTAGCAGTGCAGTATTCAATATTAATGTATCAATATTAATATTAGTATCAATTTCTAACAAATCTTGACATTAATAAATCTTTTCACTTATATCCTTATGAAACCTTTTGCAAATTAATCTTTCATTGTATTGGGCTGTTTTGTGGTCCTGTTTATGGCGTTTTCTCCCTCTTTAAATGTGGTATATAATCTGCTTTGGAGTGATATTTGTGGGCCAATGGGTGTCATGATCCAGTTATTTTATACCAGTGTCTTGCAACGAACTGAAGATTGCTATTAACTCACCAGTCATCATCTGTGGTGGAGTTTTATAAGGGCACTTTGTCTGAGTCAAGTCTATGTGGAGGCACGTTTCCAAGTCGTGGGGTGAGCCCTTCCACACAGCTGATGGGCATAACTGACTGTTGCAGACAGCATCTGCTCTCAAGTTGCATCTCCTGGGCCTTCAATTCTGCCTTTGGACCTGGGAGTAGAGACTTCATGGGGTGATACCAGGATCATGGGAGGATTGTGCTTTCTGTGGGTGAGGGGACAAGTTTAGAGCTCTGGTTGCAGGGATGCAAGGTGTGATGATTTGGGAGGCTGAAGGGTGTTACATTAGGGGTTTGGTTTGGAGAATCTGAAGTGCAGCTGTATGGCAGATGCATGAAACATGAGGCTGGGATGGTTGCAGACAGAGAAAGAGCTGCTACAGGTGTATGGTACAGAAGAGAAAGTTCCTGAGGCCATCATCAATGCTCTTTAACCATTGGCTCTTTGCAGACTAAAGAAGATCTACGAGGAACATCCATTTTTTACCAGAAGACTTCTGCATTTCTAGCCTGTACATGGCTTCCAGAAGTTATCTGGTGGAGGGCAGAACTGGCCAATCACTTCCAAAACCAGCCGTGTCCACTTCTTCCTGAAACTCCCTCTGTCCTGCTCAGTTACGTCACTGCTGTTAATCCTGATCCTCAGGTACTGTACAGAAATGCTTGGCCTGCTGGTAATTTTTTTTTTTTTCTCATTAAGTCCAGTAAAAGTTGTCATTCTTCCAGTGTTAACAGGTATTCTCATTTGCTTTAGCTAAGGATTTAAACAGAGTTTGAAAACAAATGCTTCCAAGCCGTGTAGATTTCTGCTGAAGTGTATGAGATTACAAGGACATAGCACCTCTTAAAAACAAGTGCTTAAAATCACTTGCCTGCCTAGAGACATCTGCAAGAACATTCACCCCATGCTGTCGATAAGTAGAATGGTAATTGACTTTTTCACTTCTGTCAGGTTAGCAAGTGCTCCATAACAAATATTCAGGTGATGAAATGTTACAATAATTCCTTCTACTTATTGGGGGAGTTTATTCCTTGAGGGCATCCAACATTGCTTTTAGGCTTTTAACAGCCTATCCTACCTCAGTGTAAATATTTAGACCAGGTTTTCAAAGAATCACTGAATATGACCTGATTTCCATACCTTTTGTGGGAGTGTTCTACTTATTTCTTTCCTACGACACCACCAGCCTTTGGACAATCATGGTCTTTTCCCAATATTTCTAAATCAACAAAAACCTTGAGACAGGGAATGGTGAAGACTGCAATTCTGGTTCACACTGAAGTTTAGTTCTGAAAATAATGTAGCATGAGAACTTTTCTGCAATATCAACCAGATTTGGGGATTACTATTACTCTGTGAGAATCAATGCCATGAAAGCTTAGGGGCTTAGCAGCGCACTAAAGGTTTATCCCACTTCTATGGAGGGAAAGGAGGCTTAATGCTGTTGATTTGCAGTCACTGTAGCTTTCAAGTAGAAGTAAGTGCTATAAAGCAGTCTGATGTACTTGTAAAAGATAAATCTGCTGTACACTTTTAAGGCATAAAATAAGGCATCATTTAAAACAGACAGGGCTTTTATGCAAATCCCTTATTAGGGGAATTATAAATCATTAGAAATTGAACAGCAAGATAGCAGGCACTTTCTGGGGGTGGATATTTGCCTTGATGCCATAGAAAAACTGGAGTCAATTTAAAGACCACATTCTCTTCCTGAGTTCAAATGCTCTGTTCCCAGGCCTGAATTACACTGAGACCACTGTGTATCACGGCTTTTTGAGAGATGCATCTTGCAGTTAAACAGAAAGGCTGATTTCGCAAAGCAAGGCTCAATGAGCCAGACTCTCAGCAGGCAGCAGCTAACCCTGTTGTCTGCCTGAAGCTTTACGAAGTGGTACCAACTGACAGTGTTCCCAAGTGTCATTAAAATACAACCAAAAAGTGCTGCATAGAAAATTCAATATCATATTCTTTTAACTTCATTGGTTTGAAGATTTTGTACAAGGCCAGTGATCCATGCTTGCTTCTTATATATTTATTTTGAGGTGGTGTATACAAAACTAAGTAGACCAAAGAACCTGCCACTACGTGTTGGAAAAGCATGCAGTGAATACCTATTTTTGCTCCAGGTAGCTTACAGTTTGAGACAAAAATCCTGACAGGTTGATGAAACAAATGGGTAGCAGTGGAGGGAGAGGGAACATCAGGTAAAATTGCTGTCTGCTTGTGTACTGACTAGCTCTGTGTATGATTTTTATGAGCAATTGTTAGCAGTAATTGTAATAACCTTTAAGCACGTTGTTTGTTAGTGCATGAGCCAATGTCTTGTTTTCAGTCAATTGGTCTAGTGTGTTTTCAGTCTGTTCTGGACCCCAAACAGATTGCTTTTCTCTTGCTATTTTTCTTTGAGGCTTTCTTATTAATGCTATGCCTATTAACCTTCAGTAATTCACTTTTGATGTGAAGAGTAAACTTACAATGCAGTCATTAAAACCCCAAGTTAGGTTAGGATTGACATAATCCCTGTGGAAGTTATTAACTGCAATGTCCCTTGTCAGCAAAAAGAGGATTGCTTCATTTCAACATAAAATAGAAGTACTTTCTCCTGTTAAGCCTTAGGATGCAAGCATTAACCTTAGGGATACAGACAACATATGTAGCCAGTGTTGATGCTTCTCTTCCTCTGCCTATTTGTTCCGTTAAGGCACACTGGATTTCTCTTGGTCGCTCTCAGTTGTTCTGGACACTGGGACATTTGCCTGAAGGGTGCAACCCCTAATGCTCACCACCTTTTTTGGTCACCTTCCAGAGCATCTCCTTGAACTCCCAACCTATACAGGTGCCTGCCATGACAGAGGAGTATTGCATGACATAGCAGTATTGCTGCATGGGTGATCATGTCAGTGAGGTTTCGAGGAAGAAGGGGAACCTCCATCCCAAAGTCAAGGTGAATGAGATTTTTGTTTTGTTTTAGTTCCAGAAAATTGATTTTGTTGCACCTCCTGGTGATCAGTTCCCTACTTGCTGCACCTTTAGTTAGTTTCCCTGCTGACTTCCAGCGCAAGGGTTGTGTTTTCTTTTTTGAGACAATAGTGCTGATTAAGGGCAGGTCTACACAAAGTTCCCTCCTTGCTTTTCACTTAAAGCTCCATTTTTTTTTTTAATGCAGTTTTGCCTAGGCCTAGATAAGAATGCCAGAACTGTGTCCAGGGAGCTAAATTCACCTCGATGTTGTAACTCAATGCTGCCAAAAACTTCAAACAGCACAGACTGAACTAACAGGAAGTTTGATGTATGGGAATGCACTTGCAGAAAGTACAGCAGTTCTTTAATGTGTTATTTCAGACTTTCAGGATTTCCCTGCTAGAGAGTTGATGGCAACTGTGTTACCAGAGGAGCTCTACACGTACACACATGCACGCAAGTTTTGAAAGTTGCAAACTTTTTTTCAAAAACTGAAATAACCATGTAGCAGAAGAGCTATGCATTGCTGATGAAATTAGACATCACTGTTTCATGCTGTGGAAAAGCGGCCTGGATGCATCACTTGTTACCTTGTGCACTTAAGGCACCTAATTTGCATATGTGATTGCCCTAGCTCTGTGTATAGTCTCTGAAGAGGGAGTGAGAGGCATTTTCAGAGGATCTTTCAGATCTGTGAATGTGTGTTTTAGTGTGGGCTCGACAAGAAGACTGTGAGCTTTAGAGTTTGAATGCTGTGACATTATTTCATTGACAAGCATCATGGCCTTAACCCTGCTGAGTGGCTTCAGCATCTTCCCCTGTCTTTTACTATAACTTAACTTCAATGCTAATGAGAGGCTTGCTCAGAGAACTGCTGCTTAGCTTTTTACCCAACTCTCTTCAGGCCCTTGGCTGCGTGGGCATCACATTTCACATGTCTCAAATTGTAATAACTGGTGGTATGCTGTGGTTCAGTGCCTCATGGTGTTGGCAATCATACTGTTTTGACTTTGGGTTATTGCCCCATGTGTTCTCTCTTTCTCCTTTTGTGCTGTGTGAGGAGCAGCAAACTAGTAGCTTTAAGCAGTACCTAAGCTAGGCCATGTAACGTTTTGTGGGTGGAGAGCACAGCCTGAGCTACACGGGAGGAGTGCAACACAATTTGGCCAGCTGTTAGACCTGATCCACACATTGCTGTAAGCTTTCAGATGTAGTGTATGGCTCAGAGCTGTGCTTTCTTCCTCCGAAGCTTCTGCTGAGCCTGATGCCAAAGCTTGAAAGACTTGATTGTTGAGCAGCTGAAACGGGCGTTAGGGAGGGATGAAACACCCAGAACAGCACCTCCACATCTGCTTCCCCAAACCAGAGCCAGCAGGATGTTGAGACTTGCAGCATGGCAGGTGCCAGCCCCTAAGACCAGCAGCTTGATGGTTTGAAATCCAGGCTAAAGTTGTGAAATGGGAGGTTCAAAAGGACAGGTTCATCCTGCCCTTTGCTTTCCAAATCTTGCTCATGTCTTGTCTTTATCTGAGTTGGTGCTGAGGGCCAGGTCTCACGTGTCTGGCACCCTGAGTCTGTTGTGCAGCCTGATAAAGCTGTATCAACAGCTTTGGCGAGAGCATGTCATCTGACTGATGATTCCATGTGGATATGACTCGTCTGTGGGCGAGACATTTGTCCTGGGGCCTCATCTATATGCATTTATAGAAATTAATCCATAGCTGCAGACACAGAAGAGCTGCGTGGCTCTATCTTCATGAGGCAGAAGGGAAAAGGTGACACCCTGGCCCTAGCTGAGTCCCACTGGAGTTTGTAATTGACTTTATTGGGGCCAGGAGTTCAGGCTGTCGTTGGTATTTGTAACTGAAAAAAACCCTAACCTTTAAAAGGAGAAAGGACTACAATGATATCTACCAGAGTTGGCACAAAGATGAAAGCATAGCTTGGGGAGGAATAAACCATTATAGTTTTTCATTCTTCCTAAAATTTGATAGCTCACATTTAAATTGTGGCCATTGCTAATTATTCCAGAAAAGAGTAGCTTAAAAGAACTGTCAAGCTAATGTGCTTAGCCATTAGTATTGTGCATGATGGGCAGAAAGGGTGGAAGTTATTGTCTCATCCTTTCTCTTCTGTGTTTTAAGATAGCCCTTTCCCTATCCAGAAGGGGGGCAAAGGAAAGTGAGATACATCTTCAAACTGCCTGAAAGAAGTCACCAGAATTTTACGTCTTTAGCGACAAAGCTCTTAATTGGCCCCCTCTATCCCCAACCTTTTTGCTGCCTGAGATCTTCCTACTGTGTTTCCACGTTTCCTATATTAAATTCTGCAGCCATCTGAAGTGAGCGTGCACAACAGGGAGGGAAGATGTGCAGGAAGCAAATTCAAATTTGTGTTACTCTGGATTCCACAAGGAATACTACAGTAATGCATTGGGATTCATGACAGTGGGGAGAAGAGAGAGTTTGAGGATAATGCTGCCTAATTCAGGGGCATGATTCAGTGAATCAGACCAGACGTGAGCCTTGCCTGTGTGTTAGCATTGAGGCCTTTGCTAGGGTGAGAATAGTGTTTCCTCTGCTGCCACTGATGTGGTCAGTGGAGTTGAAGGGGAGAAGTTATATACACACAGAATTTACAACCGGTCTCTAGAGGTAGTGGAGGATGCAGCATCTTTCTCCAAGGGATTTGGATGTTGTCTCATAGTGATAATGGCTGAGCAGATCTTTGCATTGGAAAGTACCTTGCAAGTGAGGAGATGAGATTGTGGAGTACATAGAAATTCTTCCTGCAGTTTCCATTTTCCTGCTGTGGCTAGGAAGCAGTCTAGAAGACTCGTTGCAACTTGAAAGATTCTCTTAGATTATCTGACAGCAAAAGCTGTTTCTTTGTTGTCTGAAATGAGAACAGAATATGCTGTAAGCAAGAAGACGATGTATTGGATTTGGTCATATTTCTGTACGACAGTTAAAGATTCATGGTTTTGCTGCACGCAGCTCCAATCTTCTCTAAAATGTGCTTATTCTTGTTCTGCTCAGTATTTTACAACACATTTTTGTTCTGCTGTGAATTTCCTTTTCATAACTGTCTGACTTCATCTCAGTAATACTGTCTGAAACAAAGCAATAGCTCTGGGTTTCTTTTTAGTGCTTTTTGAACAAATGGTGCGCGTTCAGTGCTAGCTATGGTACAGATCTTTTTTTTTCCAGTGTCTTAAGGTAGCAGAAATCATAATTTGTCTCCCAAAACAAATAAGAAAAAGGATAATTGACAAAAAAGAATAACTACAAATGGGAGCTTATGGACACGCCTTCCCTTCCTGCTCTTTCTGGTCATGGCAGTATGGATGAAGAGGCTATCAGTGCTGTAAGAAACCCTGCTTTCTTACAGCAGGGGGTGGGGGAGACACAGTCATGGAAATGGTTATGGTTGAATGATTCTGGGTTTTGAAGTCTGTCACAGCATAAGTCAAAGTATCCCTGTGGCTGCTGTAGCTGCTGTTGGCTGACTGTAGGGTACCTTTCCTCCCTGGTATAATGCCTTTACCATGAGGCATGAGGTTATTACAGTGCTCTGAGTCTGCAGCACCTTAGAGGAGAAGAATTTTCAGCTAGGTATCGAAGGCTGGACTGCCTCTTCACCATTCTGCACAGTGCATGGGGAGGGAGTCTCCTCTTCTCCCCTCCAAGAGACAGGTCAGCATTTGGACATGATGTATCAGCTATCCTGGGAGAGACTTCCTGAACTGCTGTGTTTGCACAGAAGCTTTGCAGCTACTGTAATGTTGTTGGAGGTGTAAGAGAGGAACCAGCCCTGAGGTGAAACCAATACAATTCTCACGCCTACCTACAGCAGGGGCTGTGGTACTGCAGCCATCTATGTCTAGTTTTTTTACACCTGAGGAAAAGGATTTTCTAGGAGAACTAAGACTTTTCAAGGTTCATTTTCTGTTGCTTTGTGAAATCATATTCAGGTTGGCTGCTAGAAAACAGAATCTGACAGATCACAGTAAAAATTTTCCACAGGTCTTCGTTCCCTGGTAGGTGTGGCCAGATCCCTGCTCTGGCGGGGAGGGAGGCCAACCTGGGATCACAGCTGATCCACAGCTTACACCATGGTACTTCCTAAAGGTCAGCCTTTTAGCTTGGATTTCCCAGCTTGCATCCTCTGTGTCCTAACTGGGGCTGGATGATTATAATGAAGGTTTCTGTGGAAATGTAGGCTGGAGTTGGTTTGACCACATTTGTCCCTTCTCTTTTCCTCCTTCTTGAAAGTTCATAGACTTGAGGATTGTTCAAGGAACACCTTGAACCCCAGAAGACTGGGGTCTTGCTGCATTCCCGTTTTATAGGGCTTGTTTGTGCTCACTGCATTGTGCCAGTGTTGCATGCAGGAGCTGGCAGCAAGCATTGGAAACGGAGATCATCTTCTGTTTTCTTAAATCAACAATTTCTTGCTTTTCCTCTGACGGTATTTTCCACAGCAACCAAGTGTAATATCACAAGTGGGGGCTCGTGAATGATGAATTGCAGGACAAAATGGACAAATCCATTGAGAGGTGCCAAAGCTCTTGGCTTGCTGAAACCGGGTGAACAGTGAAATCCCCAGTTCTGCTTTTAGGCAAATATCTCATGAAGCACGGGAAATAGAGGAAGGAGAAAACACAAAAGGTTGCTGAAGCAGAAGGGCAGATGTCAGAGGGTTTTAAATATTATTTGAATTAATTTCATTTTCTGGTTGTTGTTTTTAAACACTTGTAGAATGATATGAAGTGTCTATCATTTGTCAAGCAGCGCAAAAAAAATATCTCGGGTGATTACACTATTAAACAGCATTATATGTACCTCATAATCCAGAACGGACACTTCTTCATGCAGTGTTAGTCCATTTTCTATCCATAATAAAAGTCCTGATGAGATCATGTTGAAATTTAATTCCTTTTTTTCTTTTTTTGAAAAGGTCTGTCCACATGAGATGAGGACAGATTAATGACTGCTGTGAATCGAAGTAGAGTCTTTAAAAATAGTGAAGCTACTCTGATTTACACCACCTGACCCTGTGTCTCAAAAGTGACAGTTGGTTTTTTTGGGTTGTGTTGGGTTCCCCCGCCCCGATCTTGGAATGAATCCTGCCCAATGAGAACTCTGCCTAAATGCATCTGTACTTCTGGAATGCTGAATTGTGGCATAGCTGCAAACATGGCTTTTTCGCAAACCAGAACTTGACAAACATGACTTAGAAGCTGCATTTGTTCCCAGACTATGGCCTTGCTTACTGAGCATGCAGTCACAGCAAATTCTCATGAGTGACACATCTTTAAACTTGCACTTGTACAAGTTGCTTGGCTGCCCAGAAAATGTATGAGAAACAAAATAAGGTGCTGAGATTGGGAAATGCTATGCTTCTGTAAGGCTGTGACCTAAATGCCAGTCTTTTTGCCTATCCATGAGTATGTGGCTCAATAAGACTTACAGATATGTGTCACTTGTGGTGACATGAGCACAAGCGAAATGTCCTATTTTGGTTACAAGGATGTAGAAGTTCATGCAATTCTTCCCCTACACTTCCATTTGATTAGTTAATTAGAGCATTCCTTTAACAAAGCCCTTTTCTGCTGGATGCTCAGCACAACCCTGGGGAATCAAGATCTCGAGCTGCTCAGCCTGATCCTGCAGTGCCTTTTGCATGCAACTCCTGTTCATGTTAGTGGGTACTCTGCATGTTGGAGGGCCACTGGGTTGGACCCTGGGAATGTTCAGTGTCTCAGGAAGCAGTTATGGATTCATATTCTTGGGATATCACTTAATTGGAGCTGGTGGTACGGTTGTAAGAAAGCAAACGATAGATTAACGGCACTGGAGTAATGAGTTTAATCCATTGGCATGCATCCTTATGTGCTCTCTAGCCATAAAATACTATCTTTTCCTAGCCTTTTCCTAGCCCTTTATTTTGAGGGATCAAGATAACAAACAGGTAAGAGATGTCTCTTTGTGCATTTCAGGCAGTGGAGAAGGTGTTTGCGGTGCCAAGTGGATTTTACTGGCAGACAGTTGAAACTGATGAAAAATACTTCCCTCATAGCAGCGACATTGAGGCTTGCAGAGATACAGACACTGAGGTAAAAAAACCCCACCAAACCACTCCTTTCTGTCATGTGGGATGATGTGGGAAGTTGACAGACGATTAAGTGACCCGCAGTATTTCAGTCTTGAGGTTTGGTACAAATACTGATCTTGAAGTATTTCTTACTCAGACCTAAATTATCAGCTGAGTATTTTGTGTCATCAGTATTGATGTGCTGATTGCTCTGAGCCAGGGAAGATTAAACTATGAAATGTGCGGGTTGAAGAAATTACTACCAACCAGGTGCAAATCAGTAACAGTAGACAAAATTTGGATAACCCAAACCCAATTGACTGCAAGCCAATATACAACACAACTTTTTTTAAAACTTGCGCTCAGAGACATTAAAAAAAATTTCTGAAGCTTCTGGTACCTACCTACAGTAACTGTGTGTGTGTTGTATGAACAAGTAGGATGTAATTCTACTTAGTTTACCCCAGAAGAAGAGAAGGTTAAGGTAACTCAAATTAGCTGATATTTACCTCGGTTTAGGAGTGCATACTAAAATGTACTGGACCTCCACCCACGTACAAGAACTTGTTAACTATGGTAACTCACCTTTCTTAGCTCTTGTGCCACACAAAACATAGCACGTTTGATCTGACAGAGTTCAGTTTCCTGTCAGCATTGATTCAGGGAGATGCAGATATATTAAGTTTTTCCTGAACACACAGCAAGCCTGGCCAGTTGCTGAGAGTGTACCAGGAAGGCTGCTCCTGGAAGATGCTTGAAGTCCACAATTAGGAGCTGAAGATACGTCATACTTGGCACAGTCAGGAAATGCCTCATGTCTTCGTTACAGTTCCTCGAGTTGCCTCAGGAGTGCTGTTAGTGGGTCCGTAGAGACCTTCTCACAGCCAGGGCAGGATGCTCTGTAAGGAAAGGCAAGCCAGGAGCTGAGACGGACAGCAAGGCAGGCAGGGCGAGTGACCTCATGGGCAGGGTGCAGTCCCACATTACCCAAGCAAGAAGATCAGACCAGGTCCAGCTGCAGTAATCAGGGTCAGCCAAGCGGTCACAGTGACAAGGCCAAGCCAGAAAGTCAGTCAGAGGGTTAGAATAACGGCCAGAATCAGTGACATATGAGACTGGGCCAAGGCATACCTGCAACAAAGCTGAGATGAAGACCAAAGCCAAGTGCCTGGCTCCTAAGCAAAGGGGAGACAGGCAGTTACTGAGGCTTCTCGATGCTGGACAGCTGCATTATCAAAGTTGGCCCTGAGCCCAGGCAGCCAAGCCCCAAGGACTGCCATAGCAGCTACAGGAAAATACTTCCTTACTGGCTGCTGTGAGTCTTGGGTTAATATCAGGAGAGCTTGAGCTAGACGAACATAAAGAAATAGAGCTTTTATTCCTAATTAGACCACTTTTTTATGATTTGAGTAAATTTATATCTTCATTTACCATGATGGTATAAGCCTCATAATGTGTTTATGGAGGAGTAGCATTTCATTTAAAGTGTCCAATAGTGATGAATTCATTTGGCATTCACTGCAGCCATAAAGCTTGCGGCTGGGGATGGCGTTGTGTTGCTTTACATCCAGGAGAACCATGCACAAATTTGAGGCCAGTACAATCATACTTGTCTGATCTACAGCTAGGCAATTTATTACCCACAGCACCACACAACTTCCTGTTGTAAAGCACCTGCTTTTTAAAACAATATGTTTCTTCTGATGGGAACATAATAATAATTTGCTTCCCTTTTGGGTATAGACATTCGGTATGTGTTTGTGTATGTCTTCCTACATGGCAGGATGGGCTGAATTGGATTAATCTGGTAAAGAAGATTTCAAAATGTAAATTTGGGACAGTACCAGTGATGTGTCTGCCTTTTGACATTTTTTTTATGTTGATTTTGGCACTTTTGTAGGTATAAAGAAACAACCAGTTGGTCTGTTATTATCGAACCATCTTTCTGTAGTACGTGAAGTTAAACAGCAGGAGTGATATGCTTCAGTCTCTGCCACAGGAACTTGCAGTTTTTTGCTAGTAGGTTTATGTGACAAAAGGCACAATTATATCAGCAGAAATAGATTCAATCATAATTATCATAGGTAGTTATGATTCAATCTGAAGCTAAGAGCCTACTGTGCTGAACCACATGTAAATATAAAATAAAAGAAAGCCTCTTTGTAGCTCTTACAATGTAGATAAAGCATGAGAACTAAAGGTGAGCAGAAGAGATACAGCTGTGTGGTTGTTGAGGGCTTGGAAGCATTTGGCTCATTTTTCCAATGTGCTCTTGCTGTTCAGGTTGCCATGGTATTGCTGTTTGAAACTCTCTTCCAAAGTCCCCTAGCTACCCATCACATGTTGCAGCTGGTACTCAGTTCTGGTCTGGATATCTGTGGACTCCGCCTGCTCTATCCTCAGCAGGATGTGCTGCTCTCTAGCTCAGGTGAGGTCTGGTTTTCCTTCAGAGATTCCATGTGATGATACTAAGGTTTTCCTTCAGAGATTCCACCATGTGATGATACTAAGGTGAAGGCAAAGATCTGCAAATGTACCAAGGTGAAGAGTGACATGGTGCTGTGGGCATGGGGGAGAGGGTATCAGATTTACATGAGCGTTGCTTTATCAGTTCCTGTATCTTTTCCAAAAGAAATGATAAAAGATCTTGGGCTGTTTCTCTCCTTCTATTCCCAGTGTTCAATATCCGTGAGTTGAATTTTTAACCCTTGATCCATTTTTGTGTCTTAGACCGCTTTAGTTGTTGTTACTTTGCAGTGATCTTTCCCAGACCTATGCTCCAGGGTTAGACTCGTGTGAGTTAAATATACTAAATTAGTTCCCACTGATTTTTCCTGAGGGTTTTAGCTGCAGAAAATCCAGCTTCCCTCTTCCTCAATTCCCCCCATCCCATTGCTTGTGGGACTTCAGAAGCATGGGCAAAAGGAAAGTACTGATCTAGCCATCCTGTAATTGCATTGCCTGACAAGCCATCGCCAAAACGTCACATTTGCCAATAGAAGATGGTCTGAGGTGAGCGACCAAGAAGATAAGGCAAACAAAAATTACATGGGTCTCTGAACTCAAATCACTTAAGTCTTTAACATTAGACACCAATGTTTTCAAATATTGGCCTGTACCACTCAAATCTTTATTTTTTTTTCCATTTGTGAAATAGCAATAATGAAGCCTGTCTTAAAGCGTGTATGGAATATTATTAGTTGCTAATGCAATATAACCCTAGAGGAACAGGCATTACATTAGCCGCAAAGTACAGCGATTGCCTCTGCAGTATAGTATGGCTTGTACTTTCTTTTAAGCCAAGAAGTTCTCCTGGAAGGTTTGTATGTGACACCATCATGAATGCAGGCAATCCATTTCTCTTGGGGAAAGGTATAGGCAGGCTGAGAGTGAGAGAAATGGCTTTCCTTTTCCTCAGGCAGAAGGTGAGTGAAGACCAGCTTAATCGGAGAAAAATTCTCCAGTCTCCCTGCCCCCTTTTTACACTTGAAAACAATAAGAGCAGACTGCCTTGGAAATGGGATTGCAGTTGCAGTTGTGTCAGCACTGTGCACGTAATACATTCATACTGATAGCTGCAGAAATGAAGGAGGACTCCAGAAATGAATAAGAAAACCATAAAATCACCAGTCATTAGGAGATGACAGGCAGCAGATCTGCTTCAATACTCTGTACCGTGCACCATTATTTAGGAACATTCTGCATGAAGAGACAATTCATTTGAGCTGAGAACTGCTATGCAAGTTTGTAAATTAGATTTTTACCCTTAGCTTGAAACTTTAAAATGATTATTTTAAATATTTACAGCCAGTTTCTCCATTATCTACCTGCTCTGGAGACTTATGTTCTGGCTTCTGATTCTTACACAACAAATGATGTAATTGAATATGTTTTTAAACCTCAGGGAAGAAAATGACACACCTTGCTTCTTTTGCTAACATCTGCAGTAAGAACTGCAGAGGAGCCAAACTCGCTCTTTTTTGCAGGTTATTTATTGAACCCCAACCATGCTGACAGTAGGCATGGAGAAAGATTTGCCAGAGACGTAGGGAAGAGTTGTTGCAGGAAATAAGGGAAGCCACAGTCAAGTCCTGGCAGGGAAATAAGGGTGGCTAATCAAATATTTGCCTGGAAATGTCGTCTTACAACATAGTACAAAATCTGTATTCGATGCTGAAGGAAATAATCTAGAAAAGAAGAAAATCACAAATTTCCAGTTTGTAATCCCCTTCCCAGTTTTCCCATATCTGATGAAAATTACAGAAAACATCCCTCTCCCCAGGCCCATGTTCTTGTCCAGTCTCCCCTTCAATCCCCCAGCCTCCCTTGTGGGAATGAACACCATAGTGCACAAGAAGTTCAGGTGCTGACTTCTAGTGTATCAGCTGCTCCGCAGTAACTAACCCTGTGCACACTCCTTTCCACAGCAAATATGAGGCAACCAACTCCTCTTTCTTTAACAGACTACCTTGAATAACCTCAGATTTACTACTGGGTAAAAACCTGCAGCTGGTTGCCAGCATATCACCCATAGGACAGGTAACCAGTAGGTTACTTTGAAGTCTGGCTATGAGAGATTTAAAAAGAGCACTTGAGTGGAATGAATGACCTTGGGGCAGGTTGTTCCAAGTTTTAGTCACACGTATGTTTGTCTTTCACAGAAAAGCTGCCTTCTTCCTATACTTCAAAGACTGGCAAGGTGCAACCAGTGCTGGCATTAGGTGTGAGGGGGCCTAAAGCACGTAGCACCTTGCAGAATATTGTTGGGCCACCTGACCCGCAGCTGGCGAGTGTGACGGACTGCGGTTCCATCAATGCCATCTACTGCAGGAGCCAAGCGGAGCCTCTCGTCTACCTGCCCCACCTGGACAGCCGTGTGCACAGGGAGCTGTGCCTCTGGTTTGGAGGGAGAGCTGCTGATGTGGCACTGCATGCTAGTGTCCTGGGTCCAGCTTCCCCATGCAACAGCAGAGCAAGGTGATGGCCCTGGATGTTTTTGAGCTATGGTTGTTCTCACAGGCAAAGTGTGACATGAAGGCCAGGCAGGCACGCAGCTAGCGTGCTTTATCTTTACATATCAGTCTTCTGCTAAAGGTCTCAATGAACAGGAGTGCAGGGTGGGAGCCATCTGTCTACTTTTATATTTCCAAACCAGTTACTAGAGTCTGCAAAAGTCCCTCTCTCACAGGACTGTCTCCTGTGCAGCACATAATAGATGTGTCAAGGTGTCAGGTGTGGGACTCTTGCAGTTGCTTCCCATCACTTGTTCCCTGGTAGCCAGGCCTGTCATTCATACACTTGCAACACCTGCTATTGGGCCTGCTGTGCTTGAAACATCTGATCAGACTGATCTGAGACCTCTTCCAGCTGTGCCTGGTACCAGAGAAGGGCTGCAAATGTGTGCCTGAGTGGCCCTTTGCTAGAAAGCCTGGCCTAGCTTTGCCCTATGTCCCTTCCATATCAATTGATAAGGGGCTTCAGATGGAAAAGGTTCTTTGGAGGGTCATGACAGAAGTGTGTGAAAATGAAGGGCAGCTTATAAACTTTTAACTCTAGCAAACAGCGTGAGAAATGCAATTTAGGAGCTGATGGCAGAGCAATAGGGTGCCAAAAAGTGCTGGAAACAAGTGACATTCAGGAGTCTGGAATCTTGCTCTCAGATGGGTATGGATCTGGCTGCAGAGGGAACTGGGCTTTTAAGCATCTATTAATCCATCATGCAACCTAGACTGTCTGTGCTCTGCTGTGTAGTGCTATGGGGAGGGGGACTACAGCTCCCAAAGACTCATTTAGAGTGTCTTGGACAGGAATGGATTTACCTAACGTCTTTTAATCTTGAAGTTGCTTGGTTTATAACATTGATGTTAGGCTGCTGGAATGCCTGCTATTGGCCTCACTCAGCAGAGCAGAGGTGTGTGAGGGAAAGGCATGGGGGGCAGGGAGCAAAGCTGCAGCAGCTCTGTGGAAGTCGGCACTGAGCAGCCCTTGCACACCACCTGCACCTGCAGAGAGGCAGAGTGAAGGCTGGATGAGGCCGGGGCACTCTTGCACTCCTTCCCAGCACTCTGTTCCCAAACCTCTCTGCAGCTTTTCTGTGATGAAGATGAGTACTTTCTACAGCACAAAACAATCACTTCCCTTCCTGACAATCTTGCAACTTGCTGGACAGAGACTCAAACCTAAGGACGCAGGAAGCCCATTTAATATTGTGTGTGTACGTGAAGGGCTCTGCTGCACTCAGAGGTCCCTTTTTCCTCTGGAGGATCAGAGTAGACTGGCCTGCAGAGGGGAGAAAAGAGGCACTTGTCTTTTTTGGCTGCTGAAAGACACCCCTGTGGTTGCTCCAAGCATAGGTAGATCTGTGGCTTGACGCATTTGTTCTACAGTGCTTTATCAAAAGACTTGGCTTAGGGCTTCAAGGAATTTCCACCAACCAGGAGAATATCAAAATACAGATCTCCTCTCCCTGGCTGTCATGCTTGTCACACAGGCCAGCCTCTACACTGGGGTTTTCAGGCCCTGGGCATCTCCTTTCAATATTGCTGAACTGAATAAATGATGCTGTGGTGAAACTCCCCTGCGGAAAGCTCAGACAAGGCCCTGCACCTGCAAGTTCTGGACAGGTTTTTAAAGATCCCTTCTGATCCTGGTTGCTGGGTGCAGTGTGCCACACTGTGTCAGGGGCAGCACGCTGGAGGTGAGGTAGTCTGCAGTCCCGTTGGTGCTTTCTGCAGAGTGGAAAAGTGCACCCATGTAGAATTAATCTGATGGTCGTGGAGGGACTGTGTGTCAGAGTTCAGTTCTGCTTGGCCATAAACAGTGACTCTCATCACTTTTAAGATTTGAAAAAAATGAATTTGGCAAAGTTTTGTTCTCTTTATTTATTTGTTTATTTTCCTGAGGGATGCTTTTGTCCTCTTACAAAGACGATGAATTCTGCTCCTCCTTAGCCAGTCCCGAGTGGCACTACTTTCTAAATAATGCACTTGCCTTTCTCCTAATGCTGGTAATTTGGTCTATTGGGAGACAAGAACACAAACTGCAACTCAGATTGTAGTTTTCAGATTATACTTGCAAATGCCGTGGTCTCCTGCAAGTGAACAAGCAGGATGTATTCCAGCCAACTCAGTGATGGCAGGGGATGAGGCAGGCAGGTTTGCCTGAGCAGCCTGCACTTCACAGACCCAGCCAAACTCTTAACACACAGTTTTCACAGACTGCAGTTTGCATTGCTCTCTAACTCTAGCTTAGCAGAGCTCCCTGGTTTCAGAACCACACCTTATGTTCACTGTGCTGTGATTTGGTCCTTTTGCGTATGCAGGAATGTTGTAGAGGTTTCACTGCCATGAACATCTCTGCCAGACTTGATTGTGCTTGTTGCCCAACATGAACCTTTAAAACTGGTTAAACTCTGGCTGAAGAACCAAAAGTGAATAGCAACTATGGTGTATCTGTGGGTAGGAAAAGCTCTGGAAATACAGCGTGACATATTTCTTGATTCCCAGATTTCCTTGCCAAGCTGGCTACTTCGCATTAGCTACTTTTAATTGAACACAGAGAGCCTCGGGGGAAGTAATATAAAAAGATATTCAGTCAGAGGGACCTTGATGCAGCTCATGTCATGGACAAGGGATTGAAATGGCTTTTCCAGTAAAGCAGTTTTACCAGAGAAGCTTCTGTGGCCCTGGGTTTGTTGCAGAAAGTAGGTTTGAGTCAGAACCTGGCGTAACAGCTTTTAATATTTATTGTTTTTCTTTAGCTCGCAGAATCCTTCATCAACTAGGGCAGAAGCAGATGAAGAAAAGGTTGATGTCCAGGGCATGGTGCTGTCTCGACCTCCAGCGATGCTTGTCTCAACTACCAAAGGTCAGTATTAGGGAACAAATCTTGAGGTTTTATGGTTCTCCTTCACTGACAATATTACCTTACTCCAGCCCACCCATTTCAGGAAATTCTGCCTCCCTGGATTGCTCAGTGCTGTGACCCGGCCAGCTCTAGAGCCAGGAATGAATTTCTAGTGAAACACTGTTGCCTAAAATGAAGTAAGAGAGGAATGTTATCACCTCATCCTCCTCGTGGGAGTAGCTGCTAGAGTCCTGTAGGCTGCTTAGATTTCACTGAAGGGTAAAAAAAAAAGAAAAAGAAGAAAAAAATACCTCACAGGAAATCTCTGCACATAGGGGCCTGTTCATCAAAGAAACAGTCATGTGAAGACCTAACAGTGTCCTTAAACTACATGTTTATCTGATTAGAGATGATCTGTCTCTACTGGTGGAGAGTGGAATATAACCATCGTGGGTGTGAAATGGTTAAGACTTCATTCAGGGCAGGACTGACCGCACAATCAGAAAGCAGAGCACTTCATGGGGCTAATATTAATGGGCTATCACCTGGCTCAGCCCAAATTCCCCTTTTCCCTTTCTAGGAGTAGTCTTCCAGCTTCTGAATTCGTACCTAGGTAGCAGCAAGCTTACTGTGTTCAAGGGAAACCTGCCAAGGCGTGCAGGCCTTATAACTGGCTGAGAAGGATCTGCGTGGTATAGGGATGTCTGCTGTAGCAGGCCAATGTGCTGACAATTTTCTGTAGTGGGGCCTGGCACAGCAGATCTCAGGCACAAGTGATTTTTAGACAATGCTATTAGAGCATGGCTATCCGGTTTCTACTCCCACAATTGAAGATAGTTTCACAGGAAAAAAAACCTGAGGGGTGTGGAAGCCTAGCAGCTGTCAGGGAGAAGATGGCAGAAGGAAAGCAGGGTTGTACTGACATAGAAAGAAGGCATGGAAAATTATATTGCCAAAGGAAAGAACGTATGAGAAAAGAATGAAAGCATAAGCCAAAAAGATGAAAGGAGTGGAAAGTGACAGAGAGGGTGACAGAAAGAAAATGGGGAAGGGAGAAAAAAAAAAAGTCTCACCTTTGAGATCCACTCTTTCGTATAACTGAGCATGTTAACTCAAGTAGCTTGGCAGACAGCCATTGGCTCTGTGTTATTTGGGATTGGTATTGATGGCAGCTGGTTGCTGCTGATGGAATGAGTCACATTTTCTGCCTCCCCTTCCTTTTATGGCCATTAATGATTCACATTTGATGTGGGCTGCTGAGTTACACCACAGCACGTTCCCTCTGTATTTGGGCTCAGGAAGTCACTTTCAAGCTTTGCTCCTCAGATAGATGACTGTATCATGACTCTCAGAAGAAAAGCTGAAAATCTGGTCTGGGAGCAGACACCCTATGGGGTTTTAAGGAAAGGAAGCATTCACTGGCTCCTTCCCTTAGGTCTCCAGCAGCTTCTCTTGGAGACAGGAAGATAGACCCATGCAGAGCATGCACAACAAATATACTGCTGCTCCCACCAGGTATATCTGCCCCTTCTCAGTAATCAAAATTTCACTGACACTAGCAGGTATTCTTGTTGATTCGGGATATGCATATGTGAAAAAAAGATTTTTTTTTTTTTTTTAAGTGTTACCAACTAGAGAGGAACCAAAATCTTACCACCTGCAACCCTAAATTTGACAGTTCACATATAATGAATGTGGCACTAATGTCAGTCTGGCTCAAAGCCTGCAAAATTAAAGCCATAAAGCCACATAGAAATTTTAGGCAAAGAGACACTCTGCCATCCTTAGTAATAAAACAAGCTTTCTCTTGTTTTGTTGCCATTGCTTTGAACTACTAGGCTGAGCCTTGGTCAGATTCCTGGAGGGACAGATATCCATATCACAAAGTCTAGAACCAAAAGAAACATTCACTGCTTATAGTCCTACCCCCAAAAACAAGTGTAATTGGGACACAGAGACTAAAATACTTCCAACCCCATTATATCATTCGGTTAGAGCTGAGAGAAATTAATGGGGCAGTATAGAGGAAACCCATGTAGAAGTGATTCTGAGGATTTGTCTTCAGAGCTCGCTCTTGGCAGGTTGTGGAGATCTGAATGTACAATGTGTACAGGAAAAAAAAAAAGCCATATTAGGACTAAGGCAGCGTAATAATGAAGGTGATAGTAAAAGCAGAGACCAAAGATAAGATTAGAACAAAACAAAGACCTCGGGTGAATCAGAGGCTTCAGGGAAGAGTCTTGAGCTTGTTCTGTAGTACCTAAGATGGGGCTTAGGCACTGCTCAGGAGGTCTTGTAGGCTCTTTCTTCTGAGCTCGCTCATAGCATGTGTTGCCACCCTGTTGGCAGTGAGCTTGGGTTGAACTTAAAAAACAGGAGTCTAAAAACCCAAGGTTCTAACCCAACATAAATGGCAGTTGCTTTTACAACCTTATCTACTGAGTTGAGGGATACAAGGAGAGCATGAGCAGCCAGACCTAGTGGACGAGAGTCAGGTAGGAGAAAGCAGGCTGATACCATTATCATGATAGCCAAGGACAGGAACCTGTGAAGCCACAGATGGTACCAAACCAAAGAGTGAGATGAGGTCATGATCACAGGCTGGTCCAAAGATTCAGGAGCCCGTGCCACAAGGCAAGCTCTGGGATGAAGGCTGAAGACAGTGCTGAACAAGATTACAGAAGCTAGCTACAGGCTAGGACCACCAATAATAGCAGAGAGGAATGGCTGGAATTGCTTCATGCACTTTATAGTGGACAAATCGCCAATTGGTCTTGTTGACCTTATTTAGTTACTCTTCAGCGTGGACAGGCTTATCAGGTCCTTAGTCCTTGAGGGAACTGACTGCTGTCGGATTGCCAGCTGTAAGGGTAACAGCTCAAACACAGCCTGGCAGGGGCTGACACACAGCGAGCACGTGAACTGAGAGCATAGATACCTCAAAGATAGACAAATAGCTCATAGATAGCTAGATAGACCTGATGGGACAGACTGTCTGGTGTAGATGATTCATAAAGATATTGCCGATGATGCCATAAGCTTTTCCATTCTAGGTTGGCCTCCAATAGCAGTCATTATGAGCTGGGTAGAGCAAATAAACAGTAAAATACAGTGTCACCATTTGGGATGCACTTGAAGTTGGAACTAGCCACTGTGAGAGTTGCCTTGCCTTGATACCACAGCTTCTGTGGAAATAATATGCTGCTTTTCTTACCCTCTTTTTGATCTAGGGGACATCATTTTGATGGTGTCACCTGTGGTATCTCCTCATGCATACGGTAAAGTGATTTCGGTCTGTACTCATCGGGGGTTTGTTCTGCAAGGAACCAGACAGCTGCAGCTTTCACCCAAGCAAGCCGTTGTGCTGAACATGACAACAAGTCAGGTACCGGACAGAACACACAGCTCAGTTGCATACCTTGGGTTGCCAGTTGGGCTGAAACTAATTATGCTGTGAGCTTATGGATGTGTGAGCCAACGCTCCTCTAATAAGTGTTCTCAAGGATGCTCGTTCTCTCTTTACTAGCTAGTCAGCACTTATGTTCTCTGTATTCCTGTGAGTGGTACTCTGGTTGCTTTCAGTGATGTTTTTTTTTCTTTAGTAGGAAAATCCCACAAGGCCTCAGCCTCTCACTGATAACAGAAGTGTAAATTCATAATCGGGCCTCCTCCTACTAAGGCAAACATGAATTTTACCATTGATCTCAAAATAAGCAAGAGCAGGCAGTAGCCACATAAACCAAAATAACAATTTCTGATCTGCAAATGTGTATTCAGGAGAATGGTCTTCATCTAACAGACTGATGTTTGATTATGTACTTCACAGTCCCTCTGGGACTGCTTACGGCCTTTCAACATGAAGTCCTGTAGCTTAATGCATTCCAGATGGGTTGCAAAAAGAGCTTTCCTATTGTTAAAAATAACAACTTTTTTTTTTCTTTTTCTCTGAAGCTCTGTCTAACGTGATGATAGATTTGAGTTAGAGTGCAGTTGGCATTTTGACAAGTCAGCCTAAGGAAACAGCAATAATCATAAATGCAAGATTTCAGTCAAACTTACATATGCAAGAAGTCCAGTTCTGCACTTCTTACATGATAAATCACCCAGGAATCATATGACACTTTCTCTTACAAAGGCATGGACCCCTTACTTTGAGTTGTTATGCTTAGGATTATTTGCTATGCCAATCAGGAAATGCATCATTTTGCAAATTGAACTGTGTACAAAGCCCCTCTCTTCTGCTTGTTCTGTGATCAAGCCTGAGGAATAACACTTTCCCTGCCCGTAATATTTTGTAGAATAAACATAACTTGTTTATGGAATACTACAGCCCAAATAGCCAAATATTTGGAGCATGCTCCTAAATGGCCATTTAAGAAGTTAACAGCAGCAACTATTGCTTCCATGTGCTGTTTGGAGCTAAATGTTTCTGAAAAATCATCTCTTCGTTTGGGACTCAAGATCGTTTTTGCATGAGTGACTTGGGATGGTACTACATATCAGCTGAGTTATAACTGTTGTGGTTTTAGTCCAGCCCAGTTGCAGGGCAGAACATTTTTATGTTAGGCCTCTTCCCTGAGGTTTAAATTAAGTTCCCCCATCTCATGAATAGATGTTGCATGAACACCCAGTTACTGGAAGTTACTATGGCTCAGCTGGTGAGCTGTATCTTGTTATGCCATCGTAACTTAACTATTTGCTTGAGCCCTATAGCGATTACCTGTGGATTTAGTAGTCTAATCTGTCCCTCGTTATTTCAGATTGCTGTATTTTGCCCTAGCAAGATTTCAAGTTCACCTGATACCAGTTCTGCAGGAGGAGAGCTCTCTGCTGAACCACGTGTGCACTGTCTCATTTTGTTGCTGAGAAAGGAGAATGCTGGTCATCACATTCCTGCATTGGTAAAAGGTAATGCTTTCACTGCTCAACAACCTCAGAAAAGGAGGTTTGCGTTTCAGTGTGTGTGAGCTAAACATTAACAGTCTAACCACAGCTGTTACATTGCAGGGAAGATTTGTTGAGAATATCAGGGCCTGATAGTTTTGCTGTATGTATCTCCAGACCCATGTGTCACTACTACGTATCCAAGAGAGCAGGTTGATCTTTGTCAGTTGTTTGATCTTTAGCACTGGAGTCCTCTTGAACTTAGAATCATAGAGTAATTCATGTTGGAAGGGACCTTGGAAGGTCTCTCATCCAACGTCCTGCTCAACACAGCATCAGCAGTGAATTCAGATCAGGATGCTCAGGGCTTTTTTCAGTCAGGTCTTGAAAATCTGCAAGGACGGAGATTCCCCTGCCTCTCTGGGCCTTTGTTCCAATGCTTGACTGTCCTTACGGGGAACTGTTTTTCCTTTATGTCAAGTTGGAACCTCCTCTGTTTGAATTTGAGCCTTGTCTCTTGGCTTTCCACTATACACCTCCATAATGGGCCTGGCTTCATCATGTCAATAACCTCCTCTTAGGTATTCTTATTGCACGGAGAGGTAGAGTAGCAAAAGTATGTATGTGCCACTGAGCCTGAGGATAGCATCTGATCCTATCACCCTCAGCCCTGAGTTCTGCATACTTGTGACTTCCAAGCATCTGAACCGTAACTCGTTTTATATGTAGGGACTTCCAAAAAACAGACAAGTTGCTACCCCCAGTCTCCTTACTTGAGTCAGATTCTGTTCTGAGGCTCTGGTTCAGGAAAAATGTTACTTGGTTTTCTTAAGGATGAGCTGACATTGGTCTCAAGTGGGGAAGATCACAGGCAACAACAGTGATCAGTAGGGAACAAAGAACCTGCCCTGCCTGCTTCTTCCCGGTCTGGCAGCGGGCATGTTGCCTGCAGCAGGAGAGTCCATTCCTGCATCTGTTTTCCTGCAACCTCCCCTTCAGATGCCACTGCTGAGAGAAGAGGATCGCTGTTGCTGACCGCTCTGTTAACACCATCACAAATAGCTTGTGATGGAGACATTCACCCACTGCCCAATTGCTTCCTTTAATCCATCCACAATAGGAAAGAACATTTAGAGGTTTGGAAAAAGAAAAAATTACAATGCAAAAAGTCCTCTGCTTTTTCTCCCGAGGCTATCACAGAATGTTCTGAAAACATATACAGACACAGCGGATTAATCATGGCAGACTAATTACAGCACTGTGTCACCTGCTGCCTGTAGACCCGAGGAAAGTTGCTCATTAAAGTAGTACAGTTTCTGCTGCTTTTTTCACAGAGTGCCACAGATGATGTTTACAGTGTTCATGTTTTGCATGGGGAAATTTCCACCAGAAATATATAGGTGGGCACTGGAACAAAGGATATTCCAGAAAAGTAAAATGTTTTCCCTCATTGTAGAGAACTCATTTTTTTTCCTTTGTTTGTAGACAGATTTTTTTCTTTGTTTGTAGGCAAATGCCTCTCTCCCTGTGTTCTGTGATTGCTTTGGAACTGATCCAGAGAGATACCTTATTCCATATTCCGGAGCCCAGGAGAGGGGAAGCTGACATTCTTGCCACATAAGCTTTGGTTTGGCCTCTGAGAAGTGTAGAATAGCACTAGGATTTGAGTAGGGCAAATACCACACTAAGAAGTTTTGCATTTGTAATCAATACCCCTGAAAAGCAGTTACATCTTCAAGGTCTTGAACACTGTTCAATTTTCAAAGCAAGGAAAAATTCAACAATCATTCCTGAAACAGAGCAGGTAGATAGGTGTCTTTGGGTAATGGATCTCTGTCTTGAGGACCAAACACCATAAACTTTTGTCCAAGCATTACTTTTTGCCATGCCTTGAGTTTGAATAAACAGCAGGTAATGCTGCTGTGGCAGTGATGGCACATTTTTGGGTTACTCATGCTACCTGAATTTTGAAAAGCAGATAGGTAATTGTCAGTGGTACAAGCTCAAATCTCTTGTCAGTGCCACGTTTGATGTCTGAGGTTTGCCATCAGCCTCTAGCACTAATAATCCATTTCCCATGCTACACTACGGTAAATTTTTGACAGGTTTGTATGGTAGAAAGCAATCAAATATATATGAAGTAATTTAAAAAATAACAAACCTTTAAAACTGTGGTCCAAAATGTTATTGCAGAAGGCTGAACCAATTGTTGTGGAAGTGTACTTGCATGCTAGTACCTTAATGCACTGCCTGCGCATAGACCAGCCTTTTGGAACAAGAATGGGAACTGGGAGATTGCTAGTTTCAAGCACTTAGTGTCTGGAAAAGTGGCATGGAATCAGATATTTTCCAGGCTGGGAGTTAAATGAGCAGAATATGATGTTGCTGTTCAGGTCTGTAATCTAGCAACACTTCTGTGGCTGCCTGGTGCTGCGTAGGGTGCAGGACACTGGCCTTGCTGCTCACCTTGAGGGCCTGCACTCGAGCACTGGGCTCAGGATTTGTGACTTCTCTTCATTGTGGACACCAAGTTATTTAAGACACTTACTATAATTCGAGAACTGTGTAGCACCTTCTATGCATATGTTCCACATTTCAGTTCACAGCAGGAGTTAGAAGGTAATAGAAACAACTGGGGTGCTGATCACAAAGCAGAGGTGTCTCCAGAGAAAGCTGTGGCCAAGCCTCCGTTTTCCACAGCTACTTGCCCCACTGTAAGTGAATGATTAAGTTGCATTCCAGGTCTCAGCTCAGCATGGCCCCCATTAATGTCTCTGTAATGTGACTATGGTTAGATGAGTCAAAACATTTGACAAGAAGAGTGTTTTCCTGTCAGATTTTATCACAGAGTTCTGTATTCCTCACGTTTTCTTTTGTTCTGTGCATAGGACTGATGAATGAACTGGCAAAGCAAGGCCTCCTTGGCAACGGGCAGAGCAGCCTGCCTGCCACTGCTGGGCTGGACTCCTCCATGTGTTTTCATGTGGCTCCTTACACCGAGACCTTGCTGCAGACACTGGGTATGTCAAAGCTATAGGAAATGCATTGTTCTGGCTTTTATAAGGTCTGACAACCTTATTAGGGGATTCCTAATGTTCTGAATAATGTTTAGTGTTCTGCTGTTTGTCAATAATAGTAACTCTCATTGGATGTCTTGTGCTGCTGGGTAATGAATGGAAGAGCCAATAGAAAACTGCAATCAAAATACCTTTTTTTTTTTTTTTTAAAGTAAATTTAAAAATATATGGAAAAATGAGTTCTTTAAATGTGACATGATAACAACTAATTAAGCCTTAAACCTACCATAATTAAAAGATTAATATTCAATCAATACATATTTATTGCCATAGTTTCAAGAGAAGTCAAAATATTAAAATGAGAGAAATTGGTGGCTAAGCATGTAAAATGAGAATTTGCTGAAGTGATAAATGTTGGCAGCTGTAGTTTCTTCTGTAGGTGCAGAGAAGGCACTTTTTCATTTCACTTTACTCAGATGTTCTCATTTTCAGTTTATACAGTTGAATTCACTTCAGTAACTCATTCCTTCAAAGCTGGGAAATTGATAGGACTTGAAAAAGCAAGTAAACGTGTTTTCACATTCACTATGACTCAAATGGGTAGGAAAGTCTTAAACCTACAGTTCCATACACTTGGAGGTCATGGTAATCAGATGTTTATTTCACTAATTGCAGGTAGTATTATAACAGTCCCCCATTCAGCCCTCAGTTGTATGCTGTGTAGTCTGCTAGAAAGCAAAAGGAAATATCAGTTGAATGTGAAGTCAGTCATTAGTTATCAATCTGAAATTGATGCCTTAAATAATTTTGGTATAGATCTACCAACTTTGCTTAATGATGTGAATAAGGATATCAAAATTAGAATTGAATGTGTTTGCTTTACATGGTAAAAAGTAATTCCTGTTAAGGAGTGTGACTAATTAGTAAGGGTTTGCTGTGATATTGCTCCTCATGCATGATTCTTTTTCTGGCCATGCTGAACTACAGCATGAGGAGCAGTATCCCAGCGAGGCATTGGCCTTTGCTCAATCAAGAATTAATCCTATCCTTCACATTAAAAAAAGACTTGAGATTTGTTTTTGTGGGGTAACTAGTTTTATTTTGATGATCTCCCTGGCTAGGAGGAAACCTCAGTGCAGTGCCAGACCTCCGTAACATTCCTCTGGATCTTTTCTGCAATCGAACATATGCTTCTGATCCTGAAATGGAGCAAGTTGTCATGCTGACGCTGGTCGGAGTGGACATGATGAAGAGTGCCGGAGAGCTCCTTCACCAGATTCTTCTTCCTGGGCACAATAATCAATCTCAGAGTGCAGGTGATCCCAGCTCTTGGGGAGGGCAGCAGAAGTTGGTCAGGAAAGTTTACGCTGTCTAGCTATTTTTATCATAGCAGGAACATTATGAAAAATGTGCTGAAAGGGGCTTCAGGAAGGAGGACAGGTTAACTTGCTTACCTGCCTAAAAAGCTGAAGAATTTATTGTAGCTAGTTAGTCATGGGCAAGGCCACTTTTCATATTGCAAACAGCTCAGGTGGGCATAATTTTCTTCAGAGAGTGTCAAATTAGTTCAAAGATGTGCTTAGGCTTACTAAGCCTTTTATGTAATCCAGAGCATTGTGTCTTTCTCTAAGTACTGGGAGATAAAGCAGCTGTGTAATTGGGGCACATCAACAGGAATTCAGAAATCACAAACTCTATTTTGTCCGCTGACATGCTTTGTGATCAGAAGCAAGACACTTCACTTCATGCTTCATTTCGTCATGCGCACAGGAGGAATAATGACACTATCCCCTGCGTTAAATGCTTACAAATGCATGAAGATTGCTGTCAAGTGCTAAGCAGGATGATGATTTTATATAACTTCGTGATACAGATTGCATCGAAGTTTAATAACGCAGGAAGTGTACTAACAAAGGGCAGAAGTCTGGCACCCTGTCTTATACTATGTTGTTTCCTACTCCCTTGAAACAATACTGCGGAGTAAGTTCTGTATCATGGTGGGCGAGGAGGAGACTCTAGCTGACAGAAACTTCCAGCAACGTGCACTCATGCATTGAGACCCTAAATATTGGAAGTAAGACCACTTTACAAACACAACAACATTTAAGCTACTTTAGAGACAAGTCAGCATTAAATTGTAGCTTATTACTATAATGAATATAGCTTAAAATGGAATGTTATGAGAGGTGGTAAAGGATCTATAATTATGGATTATACTGTGTCAAACCACATTGTTATCAGTGTATTCTCAGTATTTCCCTTTCGACTCCTATCCATTAGCTGTGTTCTCTAATCAAATCATGGCACTTATTCTCTGTGGCTCCCTGTTGATTTCCCAGATAGCCCATTTTTTTGTTTTCACTGTAATGCAATTTCCTAGCATTTGTATCTTGTGGTTTTTCCCAGTATATTTCTATATCTGCATTACAGTCCATTTTGGATGCAACAGGGGGCAAAGTCAAAGCAGCTTTGGAACTTTTTGTCTTGTAAAAACATCAATGTGAATTTAGAACACTTGTCTCCAGCAGAAAACACAGCTTCTGTGAAACACATGCTGTCAACTGATGCCTAAACAGATTTCTCTTGACTTGCAGAAGAACCCGATTTGGGATTTGAGCTCCTAGGTCTCAAGTGGTTGCCCCATCTCACTCGATGCCAGGCCAGAGAAATAACCCCTTTTGAGGTTGGAGATACTTGCTGGCAAAGAAGCCTTGATACACTAATGTCAAACCCAGTCCTTGTGTGTGCATTACGGCGGATCAATGCCTTCAAAGTTCTTGCAGATACATTGAAGAGATTAACACAATGCAGGGAGAAGCTAAGCAAAAGTGGCAGTCTTCTACAGACAGTAATGGCCTTGACCCCAGAGGTGGCAATCAGACAAGCCATCCTCTTCTTCACGGAGATGGATTTTGTAACTGGTAAGACATGTTTTTACTGTTTATAATGTCCTCAGGTATAAGGTGTTTAGGAACTTATTAAACTTGGACAAAGGAATCCAGTGCTGTGGGTTTTTCTCAGGCACAGAAAAACTTAATAATTTGGGGTTAAATTCTGTGCTTGGCTGAATAATGATGAGGGATATTAAATCAGCAGGAGCCAGTTGAGGTCATCTACAAGTTGGCCTATTAATTTAATGTGGCTGTGCATGGCCTGGTGCCCTTTCTGAAGATCTCGAGGTACTCCATAAATGCTAAATAGATATTACAGCAGTTGGCAGGACCAGTAAATAATACTATGCATTTTGCCTCTGTATATAAGAGAAACTGAGAAACAGAGGCCAAGATCTCTCCCACCTAAATGTGGGCACCTAACTGTGGGGCCTAACTTGTTGAGGCTAGATGCCCTGGCCTTGCCCTGTACTCAGGGAGACGAAGGTACGACCAATCTGCAAGAGCTGAAGAAAGCAGATTTCTTGAGAATTTCTTTTTGTCCTGGAAGAGAATGAACAGTTCATGAGGAACGGAGACCTTTGTTGTCAAAAGCTTCTCAGACTCCAGTGATATATGCTAGCATTGATACTTCAGCATAGTAAACTTGCTAGTTTCCTCCTGTAGCAAGAAATGCATAGCCATGCCTCTAAACTAAATCACTGTGCAGATTATGGTGTTATTGATATTGGATGCTTTGGAGCAGCAGAGTATGACCTCCCACTGTTTTCTTCTAATGTGAAATATACTGGCATATCACCTCCGTTCTTGGGGATGCCTGACTCCTCAGACCTAACGAGAAATAGTTCTGAGCCTGACAATTTCTGATTATTCAGAAATGAAAAGAAATCAAGATTGTGTTAACACCATGTATCAACTGAGGAGGAGTGATGCAGTTCCATAAGTGCATTCATGCTTTGTAATTTATAGCTCTTCCTTTATCTTTTCGTGGGGAAGAAAGGCCCTTTGTTGTCAACATAAACTTAGACGCTTATGTCAAACACACAGTGCTTATGTAGTGCAGAGTAACAAATTGGCTTTACTGAATAGAAAGAAGAAAATGTGATGGTGTCTGGAAAAAGATACTCATTTTGGTCTCACAAAAAGTTAGATCTGACAGTGAACTACGTGGGTGTTTTATGTGAGATTGAAGAGCAAGAAGAGGAGGCCTTCAAAAGAGAAGGCATCAGACATCCCAAATTAGTGTGTGAAGCTAAGAATTCATGCATTGCTGCCCTTCATTAAAGTTATCTTGAGACCGAAAGGCAGGATAAGAGGAAAGCAGAACTGTGAGATCAGTTTACTGAGGGAGGTTGTAATCACAGTGCCAGCCTTTCCCACCAAAGCCATTGCAAGAACAAAGGAGCATAGCTGAAGCATGACTTCAGCATCCTGCACTATCTCTTTTATAAGGTCATGACATTTTTGTTGTTGTTGAGGGAGGAATGGAGAGGTCTTTGTGCTAGAGAACAGCTCTTCAATATTTTGCACCTGGTCAAACGTCTGCCATTTCCCCTGCTAAATAAAATTACCTTTGTCACCCCCCACCTCCCCCAAACAGTGAAGGTCGCCCATCTGTGAACCCATAAAAATATATCTCCTTCCTTTTACAGATGCAGAACACCGGCCTGCTATGAAATACCTGCCACCACCTGGCAAGAGGTCCAGGGCTGAAGGTAAGACCAGAAGTATGCACCAGTTGCCTCTTGGATAAAACCAATTAATTTTGTACTCTTAAAATCGATTGAAGAAAAGTGTAACTCTGTGTCCTCTGTCAGAGCCATTAAAATGGGATTAGTAAACCTTCGGTTAGACATCATAATCCCAGACAGTTAAGAAGAAAAGGCTAGATGGGTCCACTTTGTACTGGGGGAAGGTGGTAGGACTGCCAGATCACCCTTCTTCTACACAGTTCTTCTGTGCATGCCTGGATGGCCTATCTAGCGCTGATGTGGAATGTAGGCTAGAAGAGTAATTAATGCCAGCTCTTTAATAGTCCTTGTCAGTTGTAGATCTCAAAGAAGGTGAGTTTCATTGTGTTTTACAGAGCGGATAATTGAAGCCTAGAGAGGTGAAATGTGTTGATCACCATTGCCCGACAAGTCGGTGACAGAATTCAGAGCAGAATGCACATTTCCTAAGTCTCAGACAGGGGCTCTGTCATTTGCATTATAGTGCCACCCAAGTCACCACAGATCCTAGAAGTTCTTTCAAATAATCCCAATACCAAAGAAAAAAATTGGTACTGTGAGGATGTGAGCTAAAAAGTTATGAGGCAAGGATCTCGGAGCTGGTTCCACCTCTTATATGTACTCTTACTATTCCAGCAAAATAAAAGACAGACATGTGGAAAGAGAAAAAGGTCTCATTAAAAGAAAAGAACGCTTTGGCTAGATACCTTCCACATGCATTGCCCTGGGAAATAGAAATAGATGGATTTCGGACAGTAATAAATACAAAAGGATGGTAATGATTTTGTTTTGACGAACAGATTTTAGTTTTCTATTATCTACCTTGCATGTCGCACTGGTTAAACTTGAAAATCACTGGAAAAGGAAGTCCTTTATGAACCTGATGCAAGCTTCTCCTCATTGTGCCCCAGTCCTAGATAACTTCTCAATTCACATGTGCCTTGAAGTGCCTCAAATTTTCCTCACCTCTCCAGGTCACTACAGGTTTTACATGAGACTGAAGGAAACATTTTTATATAGGCTTTTGTCATAAGTTCTGACTGACCAGACTCCTTTTTTACTGCTCTGCTCTTATGAAGACCCAATGAAGCAACCATTCCTGGCAGCTTGGGAAATGTCAGGGAAGTTTTATCAGCAGAGCTGTGGAAAGGACTGAACAACAGATCTGGGGTCTGTAGGTGTGTAGTCAGAATACACAACCCTTCTTTGCTTCCAAGGGCACAAGAGAGGACATTAGACAAAACACCTGAGCTTCTGGGACTTACACCAGAAACAAGGCAGCTTCTAACTTAACTGTGAAATATTGGGAGCACAAAGGTAGCTTAAAACCACCATTAGCGACTGCCTGAAATACACAGAAAAAGTAACCAAGAATCAACATGATTTAGTACTTGCAGTCCTTTTCAGCATGTGCTATTGGGCTTACTGGAGAAGTGGTAAGTAGGACATCTCCCAGGGTGTCCCAATACATCTGAATGTCTGAAATCAAGCCATGCACGTCCCAGTATAACACTTCAAAATAACAGGCTGTCGTAGCAGTGTTGGCTGCATTATGTAGAGATGCTGACATTCTCAAATTATTGCCCCAGGACATGCATATTGCTTACTCAAATCTATCTGCTTTTCTTATTTAGTGGGAGAGAGCCAGAGATGCCATGCAGAATCACTGTTTACCTACTTGCAAACAGGTGAGAGAAGAGCAAATGGAAGACTGTGGTTTGATAAGGACTTTCTGGAACTAACTCATCTAGAGGTACCAGCCAAAAATAAGCAAAAGGATTATACCAACTTTTTCCTTAGGCTTGAATACAGGCTGTGATATAGACTCTCTTTTCTAAGCATGCCAGGAAATCTGATATTTGCTTCTCTTGAGTTTACGCTTATTTTAAGCCACACACATATCTAAAGTATTGTATATAAATAGTATATAAAATAAACAGTATTTTTCACAGTTACATTGTGAAATCAAAACCTATGTAATAATCTTTGGGGAAAAAAATCATTGGCTGTGAGGAAGGGATCTAAAAATATGACAAAGCAGAAAAACATAACAAAGATCAGGCAACTTGGGCAAAACTGGAAAGGCCACTAAACAACCAGAACTGGGGATGGAAATCAGGCATGTTTGAAGGCTGCCAAACAGGTGCCTCTGGTAATTCATGATCAACAGAGACTGTTCCGTTGACAGATAGCAGTATTTTCTCTAACTGTTGTCACTTATAATCACTGAGGAGAGAAAACCAACTCTAGGTGGCAAGGTGTCCCACCTGTTTTCAATGCTTGTCTTTGACCAAACCAAGATGGCAAAGTGACACAAGACAAATCCCTCCTGAAGTGTCTAAAGTACATAAATAGGCAGCATGTGGTGATTCACGTACCACAAGAATGGGAATGTTTGCCCAGAAACATAGCAGATGGTGAGTAAAACATCTGGAGGACAATGAACGCTTATGTAAGAGTATGCAGTCGAGGTTGCCGTTCTGTATGCGAGCAGCTGAGTGGATCCGAGCGACTTGCTTCTGCACTTGCAGGCTGTTGCTATGGCATTTAAACCTTTCTGTTCAAGAATGATGTGAAGAAAATAGCAGATCTTTAATAGGAGGGCTCCCTCCCTGCACAATAAGGGTTAAGTTTCCGTATCAAGTGGGGGAGCAGTAGTCTTGCTTTTTATTTTTGATCCCATATTTCTCTGTCATGAATCAGGAACATGCTTCTTGCCATTTGAAAATAACAATATGCATTAAATTATATGTAGCATTGTTGACGCTTCATTGCATCGGCATCTGTGTAATTAGTAGTGGGGTGTACAGGAAACATAAAATGACATTTTCTGTACACAAACAGATAATCATGGATCAATTTTAGCAGCCTGCCGTACTGTTACCTCATGCTTCATGCTAATTGACATGGTTAGGCACCAGCAGTTAATGGGTCCTAGCTGACTGGTTCCGACACTACAGTTGCCAATAAATCTTCAAAGGATGTTATTAGGATAAAATCTTAACTATGTTCCTTGTAATAAGGTACTTTAGTGAAACTAATAATTTGAAAATGCTGTCATTTTAAAATGAAATATATGTATTTTCTGCCTTTTAATACATTTTCTATCAACAGACAGCAAAACTATCTTGGTCTGGTTTGTTTTCTGTTTCTCATAGCACACGGAGTGCTGCACCTAGCTGGCAGCTCTGCTGGGAGACCTTTGTCAGAAGCAAAAAGTTTTTGCTGAAATTTCGATTTTTGGTAAACACAATTCTATTCATAATAGGTTTATAACATTAATTGGGACCTGTCATACTTGTTAGTGCCTCCCTGAAACATTAGTCTAACAGAGAGATACAGGACACTGGGAGATAAACTGTGAGGAGTAAGAATTTAATAGCTGCCTTAAGAATTATATCACATAATCACTACAGTTCATGTGAAAAATGTCAAAGGGAATATTTTATCCCTCTTAAAACATCCATATATAATATAAAGGATTGAGTCTTATCCTATAGACCTGCAACAAACTTTTGGACTCAGAGCAGATTTCCTGGGGCGGGGGGGAATCTACAAGCCTAGACTGTTTTAGATATATTTTTAAACTAAAAATCAAACAAAACAAACAAAACAAATCCCAAAAATCCTATATGTACAGGGTTTTTTATGGACTCGTTTTGTTCAAATTTTTATGAACTTCATGCCAACTTTTAGATAACCCTCTTCTACAGATGTCTGTCCAGGCTAATAAACAAGTATTGCTGTATGTTTTGCCTCCGTTTTTAGGGGCGGCTTTAGGTTTCACTGGTGTGCTTTGTTACAGGAGCCCAGATTCTTTGCACAGTGCTGCTGATCAAACCTGGTGCCTGGAGCCATAGTCTTGCAAGGATCCTCCGAAAACTAGACCTAGAAAAATTCAGTGTGGTTGGAATGAAACACATAAACCTGGAACCAGACGTTGCCTTAGGACTCCTCTCTTCTGAAGTGAAACAGGTTTGTTAAGAAACTGGCAGATCTGTGGCTACACTTAGGTTTAGAGTGGGGAAATATGTTAGCTAGTGAATAATCCATTCCTGAAAAAAACAAAAAATTCCCATCCGGGATTTCTGAGTTGTTGTTAGAAGTGAGCTATATAGAACAATCAGATCTGTACTGGTATCAGACACAAAGAAAGCTGACATGCTGACGGTTTCTTTTATCGCATGCCATAAAGAAGCAGGCCTGGTTTCTCTAAAACAAAAGTTTGGAGGATATGGGCAATACAGACCTCCCAGGAATCTGTTTAGTTGCTAATTTATAATGCTGACTCTTTAACTGCAAAACAGGTGTCCTCTCTTGCTTCCCCAAGGTCATTCCAGGTAGGGCACATCTAAGGAGCATACCACACCCCCTGCACGTGTGCTTGGTTTTCCTTCCATGTGTTTAAACCTGGGAGCTGGGAAACATTCATACATTCATTGCACTGCCAGAGAATATATACCTCTGGAGCCCTGTTACCTTATATTACATTATATATACAGCTGAATCTCTGTTCCAGGAGCATGTGTTCAAGAGTCTGTAAAAATGACCTGCAAAGAGAGAAAATTGAGTTACTGTCATTTCTAATGTCTAATAGACAATAAAGAGGGTTCTTAAATCTTGGGGCGTTATGGGTTTTTGTTAGCTAAAAATAGATTTATGTTTCTGTTCTTTTATAGCATTAGAAATTATTTTTTTCCCAACCTGAAATATCCTGAGATGAGTGTAAAGATATTGTGAAAGCCAGGAAACTGAAAGCTGAGCATTTTAGAGGAGTTAGGATTTTTTTTTTTTCCAAGGAAAAAAAATAAATCCGTGGTGTTTGATTGCTTTCATGAAGACCTTTAACCAATTAAATTTTACAGAAAACAAGCCTTTAAAATCAATGTTGCTCTTGGGTTAAGTTGGGAGAGTTTATAGCATTCCCTCGCAGAAATTCTTAGTAGAGTCTTCCAGAAGAAGACAGGATCATGCCAGAACAGTGCTCTGACATAACCATCAATCAGGAACAATTAATACCTTCTGCATGATAGCAAAACCATGGAGCACAAGCATTTGATTTTTAAATATTTACAGACCACTGGTAAAAGGGATATAGTGGCTGTTAGAGTTGATGGGGAAGTGCTTTCCAATACAGTTTTTAATCATGCAGCTAAGTACAAAAATGTTTAGCTGATCCTCTGAAACAGAAAAGATTTTTAAAAATCCAAATGTCTCCCTCGGGAAGTAATGTAGCTGTATGTGGTGTAAATTTGAAGAGAGGTCGTTTCAGGAAAATTTTCTCTTAGTTGTTTTTGGAGTTCTCTAACACACTAGAGCAGCTGTTGAGCATTGATTTAGTTTCCTTGAAGAGCTGGTGACTAATGAGTTTAAAAATTACAGACTGTTGGGGTTTTGTTCTTGGAAGAAAAAGCAGGTTTTGAAAGTGAGAAGGCAGAGATAATAGACTGTCTTTGACAAGGGGGAATGGACAGTAGGAAATGTTTCCTGCTGTACAGGGGCCCCTTCTCATTTTTAGAACACATCTGAAAGTCTTTCATTCATGAGGGCTGAAACAGGTTGAGCTCCCAAGTAGGTAGATTTTCAAAAAGCCTCAGCATGCTTCAGGGACAGGGTTATTTTGAAAATCTGGCTTGTAAGTGTTACAGTGGCAGCTGGTGGGGGCAGAAATATTTTTCAGCATTTGAATTGGAGCGATGTTCACTTTCAATCTGTTTCTCAGTTTAGGGGACAACGGGATACAATGTTCTTTTTAAAATGAGGCTCTTAATATGGGGGCAAATTGCTGAAATTTAGCATCTCCTGTTGAAGAACATGAAGCCAGTGTGTCTGACCCTTCTAGAAATTCTGTCCAGGGCTTTTTATTTCCTTCTCATCTGGAGCCTGATCCAAAATCCATCTCCAAAAATCTCTAGAAAACTTCCATGTGGTCTGCGATGTGCCAGTTTGTTTTGTGTACATAGTACTTGATAGCAGATTTGGGTTTTATTCACTGGTAGCAAGACTACCTAGCATCTCCTTCCTCTTTCAAATGTATTATTTACATGCACATTGACAAATATCCTCAGCAACATGATTTCAGAAACGATTGCTTTTTCAACTTAAATACTAACATTCAGCTTCTAAGTAGCTTTTGGCCTTTGGCATACAATAAATAATGGATTGGTCTGCTGTTTGCTGCGGTTATCTAATCACAGGAGCCATGATAATACTTTTTATCTGAAGTTTAATAATAATTAAAAAAAAATAAAGGTTGGGTAAATAGAGCTGACATTGTCTTCTCAGCTCCTAGCATGACCTGATCATGTTCAGACTGTGAGAAGCGACTGCTCCCAGAGGGAGTTCTGCCTGTGGAGGCCATATCTCCTTTCTGTGCTTATCCAGCAGATCCAGTCCTGCAGAGGTTTGTGGTTTTGACTGCTAGCTAGAAAGCTTGATTTTACAGTGGGACCTGATCATTCTGTTGGGGATTACCTGATATGATTGCCTGCAGTAGCAGGTCGCTGGACTCAATAACTTGACAGATTCCCTCCAGTCCTATCTTGTGATTCTAACGGTAGAGGCAGAAGGAGAATTTTGCTGCTTTTTAATCCCGTTAGTCCTCCAGAGCCAGCACACAGCTGGAACTTCCTTCCCGTGTGCATCAACAAAATTGCTCACTGAATTCAAGTCAGCTGCACGTGTGCAATCTTGCCGCAGCTGGTCGGGTATCAGCAAGGACACGGTTTGAAGACGGTGCGGAGGCAGGATGTAAATAAAGGCATCATTTGGCTGGCAGAGTCTAGAGCGGATGTGAAGATCTATCAGAAAGAAAGAAGTCACCTTGACTCACTGACACCGTCAGTAGCAATTAGAAACAACGTCATCTTTAACCCACAGTCTGCACTTTTGCTGAGGAGCAACTGAAAGACAGGAAACAGAGGCAAAAGAGTTTTGTTATGTAGATCCAAAAGCACTGTTTAGAAGCTCTGGAACAAAATCATTTTGTTTATTATGGTCTGTTTAACAGGAACAATGTCTTTGAACATTTTCTTTTGCAGATGTTTCTGACATGGATGAATGTTGATATGTTATATCTAGTCCTTTTGAAACTTTTCATGAAGTCATCATCACTGTTTTTCATCTCCCAAAGAGAAAGCCCTTAGAAAAGTGGATTATATACATATTTTTTAAACTAACAAAAATTTTCAAGCAAAAAGGGTTCATTTTGTATTATACAGAACTGAATAAGTGTCAAAACTTTGCAGTATACTATGATATGCTGAAACTCTAAACAGAGCTCTCATCACAGGAGAGCCCGTGAAACTTTCCTGTATGTTTTGCACGTGCAGTCATGCAATGTGACTGACATCCCCAGGGTTTCCTTTGCCCTGTATTTCCATGGGGTGGGAGGATTGACAAATATCACAGCTTGTATCAAATCCCTTACGTAACTAACCAATTTAAGAATAGGGGGGCTTTCTCATGGATCATTTTGCATTTTCAAATATAGGGGAGAATATCAGGATTGAGCCCATGGTTTTCAATTTATAGCCTACTCCTTAGAAATGCAGTTTAGGAGGAATGCAAGTGAGAGAAGATTTGGGTCGGTGAATTGTTTCATATGAGAGAAAAGCAAAAGAGGCCTTGAAGCATTTTATCTCCATATTCTTAAATTAAATGATGGGATTTTCTTTTGGAAATGTTTTATCTAGAGCAATGCCATACTCTGGTGCTTTTAGAAGATTAAAAAATAGAAGAATTAAAACCTTTAGGGGTCTGAATGATGTGATTCAGCTGAATCAAATGGTGGTTTTCCCCCTTGTTTTCATTTCCTCAAAAATTGGAAAAAAGTAAATAACCATGGCTTGGTTCAGCCAGCGAGCTGAAAATGCTGTTGTTTGTAAGCTGTACACAACATACAGCGCTGGCACGGAGCTCCTCTGCGGCACGGGTATTGCCGCACTGTGGAGTGGAGGGAGGCAGAGCTGGGTGCTCCTGGCAGTTTAAAAAGATGAAGGGGGCAGGAGGAGGCAGCCTGCAGCTGCTATGAGCACCCTGACCTCATGCTCACTGGGGACATCTGCAACAAGCCTGGCTTTCCAAGGTTTTGCTTAATTAAAACAGTCAGCAAGGCTGTGAGCGCTCTGCTGCCCCTTGGTAGCCTTCTGCCCCAGGCACTTGCTACCTTTCCCTGTGCTTCTCAATCATTATGTCTGTCTCTAGCCTACAAATTGGACTCTTTTCACTGGTGCAATGGTTGCTAGTTATCATCACCATTCATCCTTAGTTAAAATAAAGATCCCAGGGTGTTGTGACCTGCAGAGCTACAAGAGGGACATCTCTACTCAGGAGTGGTCACAGGCTTAACTGACAACACTTGGAAAAGAAGCAAAGGTAGAAAAACTTCTCATGGAGCACAATGCACCAGTGGCAAAGCTAGGAGGGCGAACTGTCTTCTTTCAGCCCCCATCTAGTGCCCCGTCCTGAGCCTCCTTGTTTTAAGCTCACTATTTCTGTAGTCCTGATCCTAACTAGTGTATGAAATTCTACCACCCTCTGGGAGAAGCTGGGCTGTAGCAGCAGGGTGGGTGTGGGGGTCCTTCCTTTCATGAATACAAAAAGAAAAGTTCTGGTATTTGTAATCCATCATTTTATATCAGCAGAAGAATTAGATGTGGCTCCTTATCCCAGAGCATTTATGACCCTGTTGATATCACTAATGTCCGTTGGTTCCACCCTGTCCATATGTCACAGTGAAGGTACTGTGAAAAGAGTATTGCATAAATCAAAATTTCAGCAGTAGACAAGTAAACTGCAGAGTAGTAATTAGGTTTTGTCCTTACCCCCTGAAAACGAACTCCACCTCCGGTACCTAGCATGTACAGATATGCAGAACAAGTCACAGCACAAGGCTTTTCTGTCTTTTAGAGATAGGATTTTGTTGCCTTTCTTACTAAAAGATTTTAGGAAATTACTGCTAAAGTTGTCTGTATGTGTAAAAATTCTCATTGGCTGATCTATGACCATGGGGACTAAAACCATGAGCTGCTATGGCTTAAGCTCAGTGCTTAACTTTTTCTTTAGCTCTGTGTGGACTCAGGGTGGGAACTAGACCTCCTATTACCTGGTGGATGTCACAACAAATACTGGCTTGTTGGCCATGGTATATACTCTGGAAGCTCTGCCTGCAGAGACCACTAGCACGTATATTACAAAGAGAAGAAAAAGCAAGGGTAATGGTAGATCTGTTTGCTTCAAACAGGGATAGGTCTAACCAAAGGAAAGCTGGGATGTACCCAGCGCTCACCAACACTGTTCATTATAACCTGTTCCCTCCCTGTTATTTCTTTTCAGGATCCTGCTGTTTTAGAAGCTCATTGTACATACCTTACCTCGGGCACTGCTCTCGTGCTGTGTCTTCAGAGGCCAAATGCTGTGAAGAAACTGATAGATTTACTGGGGCCAGAGGATCCTAAACTAGCCCAAGCACTAGATCCGTTCCTCTGGAGGGCTCAGTATGGCATCAGCACAGTCCAAAATGGATTTTACGGTAGGTTTTTGTAAAAGAAAAGTCTGAAGGCTCAGATATGCCAATGAAAAAAACATATTATGTACTGTCAACGCAGATCTAGTCTTGGCAGGTAGTAGAGACCATTATTCCCTAGAAAGCTTTCATTGTTTTCTTGGTGGCTGAGCTGAGTATGTTTCAAGCTATGAAATATTCTCCTAGAAGACAGATTAAAAAAAGGTTTCTTCCTAGAGCAGCCATAGATCTGTCTTTCATCAGAACAGATTTCCATTGATCTCTTCACTGCTTGGTCATTTTGTACTTTCAGCTTGGTTATTTTGTAATTATCCCCAAGAACCCATCTGTTTTCTGTCTGCTTGTGAGTCCCCTCCTGATAACTTCATAACCCATTGGCTAACTGCAACCAGATTTCACAGAGGGATAAAAAAACTCCAAGACACTGAGTTCCTGTAACATCTCAAAACATGAATGACTGGCTAGAGAGAGGTGATCAAGAATTGCTCTTGCTGAGGAAAGCGGGTAAACCCAGCTGTCTTCCATTCGGCGAGTCTCTTGCCAGCTGGCACATCAGCAGAGGCACACTGGCTAGTCAGCATCCTCAGTGTGCTGAACCAGTCACAGTAAATCTGCCAGCAGTGAGGGAACTAGGATGTTGCAGTGTGTATGTTGGGTGGGTGGGATGGTAGATGGCCGAGAGTGCGGATGTAGAGTGGGAAAATGGGAAGTATTGCTGGAGAGAGTTGCCTATAGAGAACCAAGGGTATTGCCACAAGGAGGGAAGGCTGTAATTCAAAAATTCATGAGGAATTAAGCATCATTAGTTCACTGCCCATGAATGTTGTTTTTCCTCAGTGTGGTACTGATTGTGCTGTGTGTAGTTAAGGGAATATAAAAATAATGAAAGCAATAGTTTCTATAAACACAGGTGAGCTAGCAGGCACTGTATGCCTTCAGGTTCCAGAAGAACTTTCCTGTCAAGATCCATTGGATTATTTGGCTCTTTCTGTTGTATTCTGTGCCGTCAAATCACTCCCTCTTTTCGTCCATATCAAGTGGTCTTTTGAGGAGAACTGGTAGGGAATGAAGTAGCCACCGCGTACAACTTGGGGAAGAGAATCAATCCCTTGGTGTAGAATCTTTTTTTTTATCAGATATGATCATAATCCTTAGGACCAAGACTAAACTGAGAGAGAGATTTCACCATGATTTCTCACAGGATCTCATTCGTGGGAGTGGCTGAAGAGCAGGATCTACCTACACAAAAGAAATGGTCAGGGCTCTTCAGCCAATACTTTTCCGCTATCAGCCTCTGCTTCTTTTGCTCTTAAGATTAATGGATTGTGTATCCAGGTTGCCTTGAGAGTGAGGACTCACCAGTCATGGCTAAGAATAGGTAATATATAACCAAAACTGAAGATACGCATGCTCCAGTTAGGGCACCCCTAACTCAGTTAAAGATTAGTTTATATTAGCAAGAGAGGCCGAGTCTCATCCTGTCTTTTGCTGGGAGTCACAGAGAACTAACTGTGTTAGAGAAACCCTCAGATGTCTGCTTAGGGATTCCCTTCAGGCCCCTGCTTCCTTCTAAGACTGGGCTGAGCACAGAGCTGAACTAGTTGGCCACCACTTGCCCTCTGAGACCAGACTGTACGTTATGTTGGAGCCAGCTATATAATTGGCTCACAAAGCTATCCTTGCACACATTTAAGGAAAATGGATGCAGCTGTAGCTAAGGTACTCTGTAATTCTGACTCAAGAATCTGATCCAGCTGCTATGCCAGGGAGTTTCTGTCCATGAGGAAAGGAGTCTTCATAACCCCTTGCACCTCCAAGAGCTTGTCCTCCAATAAGGGTGAAACATTTACCTACAGGTTAAGCAGGAGGAGCTTAATCATTGTATGAGTAATCATTTGGGGGACTGCGGAAGACCATCTTCCTTTCCTAGGAGGCAATAACAAGTTTCCTCAATTTTGCTCCAACTGAGGAAGGTTTCTAGTTACGCCATCTTGCTGAAGTAGAGCAAACTCTAGCTCTGTGTTTCCTCCTGAAGTGACTGGGGAAATTCAAGTAAGATGAAGACTGGGTTCCAGTGATACAGTCGAACCAAATAATGCAGTTTTAATACTCTGAGGCTCAGCTACAGATGTAAACCTGCACTCCTCTCATCTCTTCTGGGTCTTACGAAGTCATTGTATAGTGCTTTTTCTTGAACCCAAAGAGCTCTTGCAGATGCATCTTACACAGTCTTATACTTTGAGCAAAGTAAGAGTAAAATGTTGCTAGCTTTGGGAGCATTTGTGTCCTCTGTAATGGCATCAATGATTTAAACAAGGAAGATTTGACGTAGAGGTATATAAAGGATACAGCACAACTTATACACTGGTGACTTATGCAATCTTAGGATTGTAAACTACTGCATTAAGGACTCTGGCTATACAACACCTAGACTTATGAAGTTCAAACAGGGCTGAGTGCTCTAAGAGCAGTAAAACATGATTCTTTGAATGGGTAGCCTGCAAAGGTGGTAATATTTCAGAGAATATTTGCGTTTTGTGTGTTTGTATCCCAGGAGTATGGATCTGTGCCAGCACATTGACAACCTATCTGAATTCCAGTTGTATAGAAATAGCTTTTCCTTCACTAACATTTTCCACCCACAAATCTCAAAGCATTCAGAGTAGTGCTTTGTAACACTGTTGCTTTATAGGGAAATATTCAGATGCTAAGCTTGGAGGGACCTCTCAAGTCTCTGAGTTCAGTTAATTCTCTCACAGTCAACCGCAGCATGTATTCCCTTTCATAAGCATCCACCCCAACTGGATGGTTGTTACAGAACTTCACTGCTCTGATAGCTAGAAACCTTCTTACATTTTCAAACTTAAATATAATCATATACAGTTTGTATCCATTTGTTCTTGTGCCAATACCTGTACTTTAATTTTAAGTAGTTCTTTTTTCTTCTCCGACCTTTTCCACCCTGATGTGTTTAACAGAAATCAGATTCCTTCTCAGCTTTGTGTCACGTTGGGTCAAACAAGCCAAGGTCTTTCAGTTTTAACTCTTCAGATGATTCTCTATTGCTTCCGTGATCCTCGCATTCTTTCTCTGTACCTGTTCCAAGTCTCAATTTACCTTTTGTGACTACAGGTGAACAGAAAAATATACTGCTATCAGCAGTGTCTCATACTAATTCAGATTTCTGTTGTAAATCAGAGACCTCAGCATATTTGAGACTTACATTATTGTAACTAAGCACAGTTTTACTAACTAGTAGTTCCTTCCCATTCCATAAAACCAGCGTGATGTGATCCAGAAGCAAGGGAACCACAATGGGGGATTGGAGCTGGTATTGAAGAGTTTCGCAGGCACCTTAACACGATTCCCTTGACTACCCTGTTAGGAAATAGAAGGAGTCTTGTTTACATGAAGAGCAAGCTGAGCGATAATAGGACAGAATCAAAATACCAAGAAGGCAATGGAACTATTCTAAATATAATGGTTTTAAATGTTTGCTATTACTGTACAGAACAGCTGGCCTTTAAAGCAATTACTTCAGTAAGTTGCACATCATCAATCTCTCAGAAAGATGAGTGTGAGTCTAGAGAATGTTTAATTCATGGCCTGAGAGAATCTTCTCATTGTATTTATCTCTCAGGCTCCAAATCCTATCAAATAGCTGTCCGGGATATGAAGCTGTTTTTCCCAGAAGGGCTGTGCTGCGCCGAATGTCAGACATTAGAGGAGGAAGAGGTAGGATTCTACCCTTTCCTGAGAAGTATCCTGCTGTGTTAGAGCACTGGCTTTGGCCCTGCTATCCCATGACTTCTTTCCTATTATGCTTTAGGTAATGCTTTTTTTGCTGTGTTTCACCAGCTGCCAAGTTTTCCTTCTCCTGTGGATATTCCTACCACAATGTGCTAACTTTTTATTGACCCAGACAGCCTCGGTGGAAAAGTGCTTTTTCAGATATGTTTGTTCAGTAACCTGTGCTGTAAATTCAGGAGGGCTCAAGGCTCATACTTCAGAAGCAAAGTTCCCAGATAGAGTCAACATTGCTTTGGAAGCAGGTCATGGGGAGGGATAGCAACATCATCGATGATTGCTGAGACACAGTTGGCCCAGAGGCTGTTTTTTTGATCACCTTTTCTTATGTAGCATTCAGGAATGGAGACGAGGTGGGACCGCTGATAATGTAACTCGCTGGTTGCTGAATGTCTCCCACAGAGTCTGTATACATCCACGTGGGCACAGCATGGAGCACTGCCCTATTTGTGTGACAAGGGTGTTGTCCCTTGTGCCCTGCCAGCAGAGGTACCACAGTCCACAGCAATGAAAAGGGTGGGGCTGTCTTGTGTAAGACATCTCATGCTATAAATTACTGGCAGTTTACAGAGCTGCTGGGTGCCTGCATCCTTCCGTGCCCGCAGATAGAGGCATAAAGACTTGGACTCTTGCCTCTTGGCTTGCATTGTAGAGAGTGCTGAGAAGCCTACCAGTACTGGTATGGTCCGCTCCTGCTCATCTGGACCTTCACACTATGTAGCTGCTGGTCTCTGATTCAAACCACTGTAATTTGCCAATGGCTAAAATGAAACAATAAGTCTTTCCTGTTCAACTAGTTTTGTATGTCATTTCTACTGTGATCATTTTCTTCTCAAAACCAGAGTTTGAAATGATTGGATTATGCCCAATGAAGGGATGGAAATTTTTAAGCCTTGCTATGTCCACGTGGCACAGAGGTGACCCAGCTGAGTTAGTCCAAGGAGTTTAGCTCTGGAACTGGAAGCAGCTGGCCACATCTGTAATATGCTTCACTAATGTGGATGCCCTCCCTCTGCAACTCAGTCCAGAGCATCATGACTGCGCTGTGCTGGGACGCGTGGATGTGCCAGTTCATTCAGAGACAGAAGGGAGCCACTACACACCAGTGTGGCACTGGATAAAGTCGTCAGACACTCACAGTCCTTGAGTTTCTGGCCTTGAAAAGCTGGGAGCAGAGACCTTAGAAAGATGTCTGGATGTAGGACCTTTAAAAGGATGACAAGATGCCGTACTGAATTAAGCCTCAATAAAAAAAAAATGCATGCAAAGTGTTCTTGTATCTCCAGACAAACAGGTGCTTTCTAGGCTGGCAATTACAGAAGTACACAACACCAGCAAAAGCTTCACAGCTTGCCTGAATCAATTCTTCAGAAGTGTTATCCTTTCTGATTAGGTAATGGTGTTCACATGACTTGCATCTCTCTCCCTCCCTTCCCTCCTGCAGATCTATAACCTCAAACGTGACCCCATAGTCAGCTTGGAAATCAACAAGCAGCGCAAGATCATAAAACGTGAAACAGGAGGGCAACTCAATTTATTGGGCTCTGAGCAACCATGCAATCTTGGTAAGGAAATGTGTAACTCTTTTTATAGATGGAGACTGTTATTGATTAATTGGACAGCAAGGCAAACCATCTGGTGGCAGCAAGATTTGGTATTGATGCCCTTTCAGAAGGGAGAGACAACTCTGAGCTGCAAAGAACAGCTCCAGTGGAGTCCAACCGTTTAACTGTTTACCTGCCAGGCCTTTCCACTGCCAGTGCTTTCATGGGTTCTAAATATAGGGCTGTTCAGAAGTGCTGACCTTAGCAGCAGCAGCAGAACAAACACTGTAAACACAGATAGCGTAAGCAACAGTGCACGTCTCTCTGCTGAAGTTTTACAATGTGTTTCAACACCAACTTGGCCACAGTGGTTTGCATGTCCATTCAAAGCCTGCCACAGGAAAGGCCCAGACACCGAGGTGACGGGCGATTGTGAGACGTTTTGTTCTGTGAGTAGATAAATAACAATTTATGCAGGGAGTGCTTTTGGCAGTGTGGACATCTAACTCTTGGGAATTGGACTGAGATCTCATTCAATTCCCACTAGCTGCTGAACAGCTGCCAGCTCAAAATGACTTCTAGTTATCACTGGTCTGACTTTGATTTGAAGTTGAAGCTTCAGCAAGCCTGTCAGTTCCCTCAGATGCCTACAGTTTCTCTGGGCCTTTTCTGTTGATTTTACTTGATAGGCATGTATACAACACAGGCTGTGATGCAGCACCATATATGTCAGGAGATGTAACTAACACATGGGGATGCTTCCCTGTTGGGATGTTGTGGATTGATCCCAAGCCTTTATAAACAAGCAGTGAGCAGGTAAAGCATCTGTGTGGTGTTCACTGGGGAGCAGATGTGTTTGGAGCTGGGTTATTCTCATTCCTGTAGCTTGAGTTCTGATGTGACTGGCAAGCAGGAGGGTGGGCAGCTGAGAAAATGTTTCTGCACTACACCTGATTGCTGCAGTTGTTAATCCCAGCAGTAGAACCACAAGATTCTTGTGGACTGGCAGACGAGTATGATAAAAATGGTACAGAATTACAGACCGTCACCTCCCACCTTAAACCCTTGCTGATACAGGACTTTTGGGCATTGACCCCATACCAAGAGGTGCAAGGAGGATGGTGGTAAGTCAAGGCCTTTGCCTTAATCACAGCATAGCTGCTTGGTAGGCACCAAGGAACTTCTGTGTAGGGGAGTCTCTGAAGGAGGATTTTTCCTAAGGCAATTATCAGTGAATTCTTTCCCCTGTCTTATGTTAGCTTTGGGCTATGCCCACACATGCTTCATGATCATTACAAAAATCACAAATCCTCAGGCAAGCTCCTTTTCTTACATTGCACACTAATACATCAGAGACTGACTGCATGAAGGTTTAAGACTTAACTGATGCCTGCAGTGAGGGGTGAGGCCTATCTCAAAATGTTACTGACATTCCCAAGCCGTTGTATGAGTCCTGAAACAAGAGATTGGCAATTGTGCATATGTAACAGCAGCTTTTTGAGATGACCAGGCTGTTCCGCATGTAGCTGCCTGACCTTCTCATCTGGGTAGCTGCAGAGATGTGATCACATCATTGTGTTTCCTGTGGGGTATGTCAGCTCAAGCTGTGTTCAGAGCACAAACCTGCAGTGAGAGGAGACTTGCAGGTGTTCCCAGTCCAAAATATCCTGTGTTGCTATTGCCGACAGGCAGGGTATTTCCCCCAACAACTTAGTGCACAATGGGAAAGGACCAGGCCCGTAGCACAGGTCTGCTGTGACTGAAGCACTTCTTAATTTTTAGAAGAGATTGCAGAAAATAAAATAAAAGAAATAGCTTGTTGTGGAGAGAGCACAAGTATTCTGCAAGCTTTGTGCAGCCCAGTGTTGGGAGCAAATCTCAAAATATGTGTCCCTAATTTCCTGCTGCATGAGGATCTCTTTGCTTTGAAGATGTCTAAGCAGAGTAAAAAGGAAACCAGTGTACAGCCCTGATGTGTTTGTGTCTCAGAAAATATATTTCAAAGAGTTACTGTCCTGGAAAAGCAAGTACACGTGATCTCTGAACTGTCAGGCACAATATAGTAAGCGCCTCCAGCAAGCCAGACACATCATTCACTTTATGGTCTCATCTCGAACACTAGAGGTAGCTCTTGCACACAAAGAAACCTCTCCTTTCAGCAAATAATTATCACAAAGCTGCTGCCTAATGGACAGACAGATTTATCATGAGGAAAATATGAAATACATTAAGTTTTATGTATGCTGATCAGAATTACATTTTGGATTATAAAAGCAGCTGGATTAACAGATTTCTTTGCTTGGAAGAAATTAAATGGAATAGTATCTCCTGTAGCAAACCAGCAGCTGTCCTTGTCTGACTCCTGAAATGGGGTCACTACTGCTGTCTTGTGATCTCCAGATACATACACGTAGGCATACAGCAGTTTGACAGTTCAGGATGAGCAATCGCATCTGTGAACATCCTAAACGATATGATGATGCCTGAGTGCCTCTCATCTTCCAGTTACTTGTCTGTGGCAGGGAAGAATTGCTTAGAGGACTAGCAGTTGAGGGGGGTAGATTTAAAATAAGCATTTGTTGTGTTTTGATCTTTTCGCATCAGATCGGCCATTGCTTGATAACCTCTGCCAAACCACTTGCTTCGTATTGCCTGGGATAATCCTTCGGGGTTCAGAGCACCCACCTTATGTCGAACTGCTTGATCAGCTTATTGGCAAAGATTTCACAGTGACTGGAGTACGCCTCACTGTCCTGGATGCACCACAAGCTCACTGCATCTCTGAGACACTAAGCAGGGCAAAGTGCAGTGTTGCAGCAAAGGTATGAAACAGCTGGAGTTGCGCTTTGCTTCTTTCGCACAAAAGAAGAGCCTTTTAATGCCATGCTGTGCTAAGATATCCAGGCTAGCTCTGAGCAAACTTGCTTTGGTAGCACTATTAGCACAGCACTGCATCTGAGCTCTAATACAACTGGTAAGTAATGTGGGCGACATGCCTTGCTAGCTAGTCCCTACCCTGTGTTCCTGTATCTCCGCTAGCTCACTGACACCTAGCCTTGACATCAGTATGTGTGAACGGATCCTTAATGTGAATGGCACATCCCCGTTAAGCGTTTTGTTCCATTCACCTATCAGTGCGCAGTTGCTGCTATTATGTATGTTCTGCTGCTGTATCCTGTCTTGTTTTTCCAGATAAATACAGTTTCTATTTCCCTTTCTCTAATCGCACCCCATTAGTCCTCTTCTACAATGCTAAATAACCCTTCCACTTTTTGGACTGTGCCCTGGAGTCTGGGCAGAGATTTCATTTTGCTTCTTGTTTAGTTGGTGCTGACAGCTCGAGCTGCACTCCAGCACGGGGTTTGAGCAAGTGCTCACGGGGCTTAAGCATGAGATGTGCTTCTGGGGTGAGCAGATACATTGCTTTACATCAGCAGAGTGTCTGGCCCAAACTGTTCTTCTGTTTGCACTTGGTGTAGGAGAAGCCCGCTACTTCAGGAACCTTACTAGGGCAAAGCAGTAAGGTAGAATATGCAAGAAAGTGCTGTCAGGAGCACAGAGTAAACAAGGGGGGAAACTACTTATGCTGGAAGTAGCAATCAACAAAAGGCTATCAGAGATACACAGCAATCACTCTGAAAAAATACAGACAAACATTTGTGCTTCCAGCCTTTCAGTTATGAGCCTTAGGTGTTATCTGTAATAAGAACAGGTAAGATCTTTTCAGGTTGTGATTTTTTGAAACTGACAGCATCCCTTTGAAGTACATCAGTGTAGAACAGCAATTACATCTAGCATCCAATTAGTCTAAGCACTACTTTCTTCCCCTGCGGTTCCCCTGAGGATGCCATCCCTCCGCACACGGGAATGTGCACAGCTCTCTAGGAAGGACAAAGCAAATCAGCGTGTGGGAAGGAGAGCCATGGCAGCAGCGCTGCTCTCCTGGTGATGGAAACACTTCCTCCCATCAGAGATTAATTACTCTGGGCAGAGCTGGCATGTTTCCAGAAGGGTCTGGCACTGCTGCGCCAAAGGTGAACATTACAGCATTTGCTTTCCCTTGCCAGAAGGGAGATGGGCTCCTTTAAAAAAGAAGTGTTTCTGCTACAATATCTCAACGTTTACCATTATCTCCATATTCCTGCTTCCAGCAGACTTTGTGACTGAATAACCACACCTAAGTAGGCTGCTTATTTTTACTGAGAGAAGGGAACAGGAATAAGAGTATGCCATAGGAGCAGGATAACTAACAGTCCCAACATGATACTCTTTCAATTTGAAAGAGTCTGTTGCTTTGTGATTTTCATCCCCTCACACAGCACACAAGCAGTTTTCTGTGCTGTCAGCGGTTCATCAGTGAGGCTTACAGGCTTATTTAAGTGGACAGCAACACCAAAGCTCTGTTCTTCCCTCTCTTGTAGTGTTCCCTCTTAATGGATGGCTTGTGTCTGGTGCTAGCAGCACAGCGAGACAATGCAGTCATTTGCTTCGACTCCCTGCTGGACAGGTAAGTGAGGACAATATCGCTTTAACAGCACTGTCTCAACCCCCTGCTAGAGAGCTTGTGATCTGAAGGAGGGCAGCTGAGTTTCTTCTCTGTAATTCACTTCCAGTTCAGACTCCCATGAGGTCAGGTGCCACTCAAAGGCAACCCATTCTTCCTAAGTTATGTTGTTAGTGGGTCGATACCTCAGAGTGTTCCCCAGTTTCAAAGTCATGTGTCCTATACTCAGGACCTTAAATGCTGAGTTGTGTTGTTTGTTAAGAACTTGGAGCGTCTGTGAGGCTTAGTGGCATGGTTCCACGAATACAGGGAATTCTCTGAAATAAGGGCTTACATTGGGAATAGACCTGCTGAATCAATGAAATTCCTGGGAGAAATATCTTAGCAGATTCTATGTTTGCTATGAAAAAAAATACTTAAAATAAATGCCAAAGAGCAAAATCAAAAATTAGCATCTTAAATAAATCACCAGAAATGCTGGGTAGAGGATGTATAAGCCTGGTAAAACAAACAGAACCCCTCTACAGGGACTGATTAGTGAAATGGAATGATTATCAGGCCAATTAACCCACTGTTCCCCAGAGGGAAAGTTTCCTTGCACAGGGGCTGGTATTTGGCAATGCGATGTGTAATTCATGCACATGGTTTCCTCTGGGAAAGGAAGCCAAGAGAGTCTTTTTTCTGACACATTCAGTATAGAGCAGTCCAGCAGCCACACTGATAAGACTGTTGTGACTTTCACTGTACCATCTGGAGGACTTCCACATAACACTGTCAATGGGACAGGCATAAGGAATTCAAGGATGTTGGAGTTTACAAGCATCAAGGGGATCAAATCTGAACATCCAAGTTGGTAGACACCTTGGAGTTCTCATTCTTTGATGAAATGTTACGGTGCTTAGTCACAGGGCCACACCTGGGAAGAATGGTTGGAACAAATGCCATCAGTAACTTTTCAAAAATGCTTTTAAGCTAAGGACAAAATTTAGATATTGCTCCTATTCATTTAAAATCACACCCTTGGGAGCCACATCCCAAACCTTTCACCCTGCAAGGTACAGCACTAAGGGGAAGCAAAGAGCAAGTTACCCAAGACTTTTTAGTGAGTTTTCTCCCACTCTTTCCCTGGTTTACAGGAAAAAAGTGAGCTGTTGGGAACCCAAGAGATCACTGTTGAAGGGCATTCTGGGAGAGTGGCTGTCAGCTCTGCGGACAGCCGATACAAGATGCCCCACCTCTTTATTTTCCCCAGGCTTTTGCTCATCAGAGTCATGGGTGCTGCATAACAAGATCAGCTGCAACCCAGTGCTTCTCTCCTCTGTAGGCTTAACTTGATACGTTTTAAGATTGCCAGCCTCAAGGCAGCACCCCGGAACAAACCTCGCAGTGGCTTCTCACTGCCATTCACGTGAGCCGAGGGGCTGAGAAGGAAGTGGGGCGGAATAGGTGCCACTCTCAGCTGTGTCTTTCACCCCCGATCCTGGTCTGTGCCGGCATGGCTGTCCATAGAAAGGATAAACTTCCTTGCCGAACTGCAGAATACGTGTGCATAAATTATAGCTGTTAGGAGGCACTCCCAAATGGCAGGATCCACTCTGCCTCTTACCCCAGTGCCAGAACCAGTGATCATGCAGCCATTTAAAACTATCTCTACAAAAAAAAAAAAATTTGCCTTCGTGATCGATGACGCTTGTGCAAGGGAGGGGCAGCAAGGTGTGCTCAAGGATGGGGAGGAGGGGAGGCAGTGATCCTCGGGTAAGTTAACTTTAGCCGACAGTAAAATCATACGCTTATTGTATCATAAGCCATCATACTGTTTAAAATCAGCTTTGCAAATATCTTTGAAAACCCAGGCTGACTTAACTAGTGTCTCATAAGGACACTTCATGTAAGACATCTTCATTGCCTAGTTTATAAACATTTCAAAATAACATCTGAGGTTAATTACACTTATGACTGCATCAGCAGGAGCCACGTGACCTTTCTTGTACTGAGTAAATCACTGTACATTTATTTCACTCTTACTGCCACGGCCCAGGATCCCAATACCTGCAGAGGTTCTGGCCTGCGTTTCAGCTGCATTGCTGAAGCACCATGGTGTAAAAGATTATTTTATGGCCCTGGGAGTTGATTCACAGCTGAGCCACATTACTTAGGCTTTGTGCCACAAGGAGAAACATTGCCATCTGTATGGAAGCCTGGGATATGATGTCAGAGATGGGCTGTGATAACGAAGGAGGAATCAGGTGTTGGAGAGGAAAAATGCAGGCTTTGCTAGTATAACTGCTCGTAGCTCAGAGCCTATTAAAGCTTTCCTAAGCCAGCTCGAGCAGTGGCACATCAAGGAGAGCCATTCAATCACTGGAGGATGTGCTGTGCAGAGCAGTTGCCTTAAAGATAGACACAGCCCCTCATAACTGTGTAGTGATTATTGTTCAGCAGCAGCAATGCCCACTCTGATTATTGTTCAGCAGCAGCAGTGCCCACTCTGTTCTCTGGACATCTATGAAGGCATTATTTCTGCACCAAAGGGCAGGAAGAACAGAGAAAGGGACAAAATTTATGCAGGTGGGGGCACAAAAGCAGCCTGGGAGTTTGATTGACTGCCAAGAGTGGAGCCAAAGTAGGAATCTGGGAGGGTGCCAAGGGCAACTCATAGGGCAGAGTGAAGTAAGTGTTTGGAAGAGGTGAGGGGAAGCTGAAGCACAGCCTAAGACCAGTGGGGACCGGGGGGAGAATCCAGAGGAGGAGGTGACACAGTCCTATCCGCAGACAAGGAAAAATGATGTGAGACTTACCTTTCTTGTTCTGTCAGCATCCAGCTGTCTCCAGTATAAAGCATTTGAATTTTCCCTGTCATAACTTGTTTTTACAGCCAGATTTCCTAGCTGCAGGGTGGCAGAGGGAAGAATTTACAAGCAGATTCAAAGCAACTCCTGGAAGAAAGGCATGCTCTGCTTTTTATGCATGACAAACTAGATTTAGCTACCTTAATAGGTGATACTGATTTAATAGTGATTACTCCTCTATGGTTATTTGAGCTTTTAAAAAGTACTTTCAGATGCCCATAAGGTTGTTAGGACATAACTATATTGTGCACGGTCTTTAGGAACTCACCTAGTTAACGTTGTACTGAACTCAGTAAGCGGTGTTTGACTAAAGCACGCCGAAAACCTAGCTGTATCAGAAAAAAATCAGGGTGTAGACTAGGCCTTGTACCTTCCTGGTTTTAGACAATGTAGTGCAATCAGAACAGAAGTCAAGTGTTAAGGAACTTAGCTGGATGTTATTCTCTCTGATGAAACATTCTTACCAAGTGTTAATTGCTGTTAGCAGGGAGTGATGTTATCCCTATAGGAAGCTCATCTCTGGGAGCTTTGGAGGGAAAGGAGGTGTAGAAATCAAAACGTGAACACATGAGATGTAAAATTTCAGAGCTGTTGAAAACCACTGAAGGGAAAACTGTTGCCAAGCTCAATACCTGGATACGGGGGCAGGGAGCAGGGAGTGGTTTCCAAAGCCTCTGGAGAGTTTTCAAGCCTAAGACTCTGAGCATAGAGTTAGTTTAAAAGGCAATTTTGAAATTGTGTATCTTGCCTTTGAATTTCTCTTGAATATGTCTTGTGGTCAACTCACGTGTGGCTTGAGGTAGACCAGAGCAAAACAAGGACTAGTGAAGCAGACCCTGCTGCTGAAGGCAGCTTAGAAAGTCCTCCGGTTTGGGGAAAACACACACGTTATCTTTGTTAAGAAAAAGACCCCTGCACAGAGCTAACTATCTACATTTATGTGTATTTCCCTCTGCCCCAGAGACCCCATTATGCAACAGGTCATTACTGTTTGTTTGAAGGCTTATATTTTAAGAATCCAAATCCCTTTATACAAAGCTTTGTAAAACCCAGGACTTATCTGTGTAAAGAAGTTCAGTAACAGATGTACATGGCCAGAGCTGCTGGCACAGAGCATAGTCCTCCTCAAAGCTAGGTCATCTGCAGTCTCTGACAGCTTAGATGGCAAAGTAACACTGGCTTCCATTTTTCTCTACCCCCAGTGTCTGTTGGCAGAAGCAGTCAGTCTTGGACACTGCGCAGCATCTCCTTTATCCCCAAAATGAGAAACAGGCAAGTAGAGATGTTAATGGTACAGATACGTGTCCTCTGTGCCCCTGTGATGAATGAAACTTGTTGAAATTTTTTTAATTTTAGAAGAAAATTTCAATTTGTATGAGGCAAAGGTGGTGCCTCATGACAGCCCCAAGCCTTTGGCTTATACTGAGAGCCCAGCACACAGTGAAAGGTGGGACTAAAACCCTGTCAAACTGTCTTCCACATTACACCAGTGGCACTACTTTGAATCAAAATATTTTGAGACTTTGACAAAGATTCAATATTTTCTGTAGATGTCAGTTACTTTTTATGAAGAACCAACACTTGGTAAGATATCTGTGATACTTGTCAAAAATAAGTGACAGGAAATGTTCATTCAGCCCTACTGCCAAGCTGGCACATGTCCTACGTTTGGGAAGTTATATTTCAGAAGCCCAAGTCCAAATGGAAGATGAGAAATTAAGCCATTAGCCATTCTGGGGATGGGCTAGCTGAATATTTTCTCAGTAGCTCATCCCAAGAAAGGAAACACTAAGCTCCAGCTTTTTATAGGCATGTGGGCAACTGATGGGAGTAAACTGCACAAACACCTTTAAAAGTCTAGCTGTAATCATCAAAATTTAGTACAAAACAAACAAGAGATTTGGATACAGGAGGTAGTGCCTGAAGAGTTAGAACTAGGAGGTGTAAAAGAATTGGGGAGAATGAGAAACAGTAGCAAACGGACAAGCCTCTCCTGTGGATCCCTTTTCCTTCCCAAGAAAACCCAGCAGGAGAGTGAGGTGTGTTTGTAACCTCATATACTGTATCAGAGCTGCTGCCTTCAGTACCAATGCTCTAAGGATTGAGCCTTAAAAGACACAGAGCCCTCTTTGAAGTCTGTGTTCCTGCTTTTAACACAGGCAAAACTACCCCAAACCTCCCAAAAGTCGTACAGCTGCTGTTTTCAGCAGCTTTCCCTAAGGCGCAGTAAAATTCTCCCCGGGCGTAGCTGGGACTGTACGCGCTGCAGTGCCTGGGAAGGTCTGCCTGCACAGCTCTGCGATAGCTGCAAGGCTGTCATAGCACAGCACTTACTGCTGCCAGGGTGCCAGGCTGTTGCCAAGTAATGTGACAGGGCAGCAAGTCCAGGCTGTCTTCTGATTTGCTTTGAAAAGGACGTTACATATCTCTGGCTGACATAAAATCCCTTCTGCTTCATGGCTATGGGGAATCAGCCTATCAGAAAGAGGCTTATAGTACTTTCTGTGATAGATAAGAGAAAAAGCAAATATGCTTAGCCCTTCTCCCTGCCTCTGGCAGCCTGGGCCACTGAATCAAATCCCTCTGGTGCTGGTGGAAGCAGGGGCTTCTGAACAGCAGTTCAGAGTCCAGACCATGAGTCCAGTCCTGGGACAGTGGTGGGTGCAGCACTTCTCATTGTGGGTTACAAGAAGCACAGCATCAAGTAATGTTTATTTTCAAACGGGCCTTTTGCTCCAAAGTTCAGGGTAGGTTTAGAAATCACAGAGCAAGATCTGAGGAGCAAGCTCACCAGGGAATGACTGTACCTCAAAGGATGTATGTAGAAACGATGTTTGATCCTCTGATCTCTTGCTAATGAGTTTATGAAATGTCAGCCAGGCTTTCCAGGTCAAAGCTAACGAGCAACAACATGATATCAGGCAGAGTTCAGGAGGGTTAAATGAACATGGATTTCCTCACAGTCTGAGCAGAGCTGCAGCGTTTACTGGTGGAGTCGAGCCATGGAAGTGAAAAGGAATTTCATACTTGCTCCCTGTGTGATTTGGGACTAGGCAATAGGATGAGACATCAGCTTTCTGAATGTGGACTATTTCAGTGCTGACATCTGTATCTGGGCTAGTTGTCTTGCCTCCTTCTGCAGTCACTGAGAGAAGCAAGTGTTTCTGTAGCGCTTTTCACCTGCCCTATTTGAAACTTTAAAATCTGAACCTGAAAAGAAAAATCTGCCTTAGGAGCAGATGAATTCATGCTTTGGAAGTTCCTTATTCTCAGGCAGTGACCCTGCAGATGCCTGTTCCCCATGCAGGCTTCTCTTGGGCATGCACAGAGCAGCTCACATCTGGAAGTGATAGAGACACATTTTGTTGGTGCCACCGTTAGGGGCTGTTGAACTTCCAGAGGGTCTCTGTGAGGCGGTCCCAGATGTCCCTGCACTTGGTCCATACCCAGGCTGGAACCTCCGCAGTGATAAGAGAGCTGTCAGGGAGTGCCGTGCTCAGCCTCACAACTGGGATGTCCCGTGGCTGAACAATTTCTCCTTGCATGCAGCTCTGCACCGTGGCTGGAATGAGATCGTGAGGCTGGGGTGACCGTCCCTCAGTGATGGTGCAGTACGTCATTGACCTGCCACCATTAATGGGTCAGAGCAGGGAGACAGCACGGTCTCTGCACAGCCATTCCTCAGTAAGAGCCCACAGATGTGCAGCTGAACCTCCACTGGCAGGCAGTGCTAATCCCTCCACTCTGCCTGGAGCCCTGAAGCTGTTGCCAGCAGCCACAATGGCTGATCCAGCATCTCCCTGCAGAGCCAGCTGAAACCTGGGACTGGACCAGAGTGACACAGGGAAACTGCATCCCAGCCGCTCTTGGCATGATCCTTAGCCCCTCAGCAGCAGGCACAAGGGCTGGAGTCCTATAAAAGAGACCTAAAAACCTATGAGGAGAAGCAAGGGCTGTGTGGGGTGGACTGACACCACAGTATGTATAATGCTTTAGAGGAACATGGTGTTCACTAGCACGGTCAGAATTACAGACTAGTCCTGAAGCCCTTGGTGCTAAGCTGGCTTCCCCACCTCTGAAGCAGCCATGCCAATAGAGCTGCACGGGAGCGAGGCTTGGGTTTGGGAAGGAGGGGCAGAGCAGCCGGGGGAGGGAGTTAGATTTCCCACTTGGCACTTTGCATGTTGTTGGTTTTCTTCAGTTCCTTGAGAATGTGAATCTTGAGAACGGCCAAACAATGGTTACAGCTAGCAGACATTTCCCTGCTGTGGGACACTCGTAGCCTCCTCTGTGCTGGGATTAATTCAACCTGGTAAACGTCCTCGCTATGCTGCCTGCCTGCATCACGCATGAGAAACCTCCCTCTGAAAAGAAGTTTCTTTGCGATGCAGAGAAATCACAGCTCTCCCCCAATCCCTTCCTTCTTTTCTCCCCAGGCCAAAGAGCTGCTCTGTTGCCTTTTTGACTCCCTGACATCTGAGAGCATCCACCGAATTGAATCCCAGGATTGCTAACCAAGATGGTCAAGGCCCCCAGGCAGCCCACGGATGGATGCCACTGTGGGTATCTGTGCAGATGGACACACAGGGGACTCCCAGCCTCTAAGAGCACTGATATTTGTTTGTCATTAAAACATAAAGTCTGAAGTATGGTATTAGCCTCAGTAAGATAAGAGTGGTGGGAGGAAGGATCGGTGCCCAAGAACAAATCTTTCTGAACCATAGCCGTGGTTTCTAGTGGAGTGCATTCAGAGACAATCTGCTTGCGTTCATGGAGCAAAGTTTGGAGCATTTCTCTGGCTGGGAGAAACTCAGGAAGTAAAGTAAATACAGGCAGGGGTTCGCTGCTGTCTTTCTCTCGGGTGCTTGGGGACTCCATCTTCCCTAGGCCCCAAAGACATTATGGAGAGACTCCATTTTCTGCTGCTGCTGTGTTCTTTGAACCAAAGACAAAACCACAGTAAATAAAATGGAAATAGTATGAGGGAAGGTTGGATCCCTGGAGAGTTCAGTACACCAGACAGAGCCATTGAATAAGATTAAAAGCTGGACAGCTTAATGTTCACTTGCCTCTGCTCTGGCAGCCCTGTTACCACTGTCTCTGCCCAGCCCCAGCTCACTGCCCTCCCATGGGCACACAACCGTGCCTCTTGTTCCTCCTTCTACAGCAGCCGCTGATCCTAATGCAATTCCTCCTTGGCCGAGTCCTTTCTATGAGCTCTCTGGCAAGTAAGCTGGCATTGATATGAAGGTCCTCAGTCTTCTTGGGACCCACAGGGCAAATTCAGCTCCTTTGGGGAAGACTCTTCTCAGCCCAGGAGGTCTCATGTTCCTGTCTGCCCTGCTAAGGCAAAGACTTAGATATGCACGTGCATCCAGTTCCAGACATCACAGATGTGGCAAGAACAGTGTCTGTGCATTCTCCAAGCGGTATTAGGCAGAGCAGTGTGCAGCTGGGTGGCCAGCCCACCTCTGGGTGCTGCTGGCAGGGCGAACCCCTTCTGTGCACTGCCTTTCCCTCCATGAGAGCCTGGTATAAGTCCTTCTCCTCCCCAGCCATTAGCTCACACAAACTGTGGAAATTCAACACCTCTCAGATCTCTGTCCCCTTTCAGACTATGCTGAAAGTGTCCAGTAAGCTGTTAGAGGTCTGGCCCTGCAAGCTCTGCTTCCTCAGCTAGTAATAGTCCTGCCTCAGTCTCTCCCCTTCTCTAAGCTACCTTGAAACAGCAAAAAGAGATTGGCATGGTCAGCTGGGTGAACGGGGGACATGGACAGGGGACCTGCCGTGACCTGGCACAGCAGTTCGGCATCAGAATTTGGAAGTACCCTCCAAACCTCTGCTCCCTGGCACCGTTCCGCCTGGACAGCCTGTTTGGGCTTCATGGTGGGAGCAAACATCTCCTGAAGAGAAGCTCCAGAAACACGCTCCTGCGAGAGAAGCGGGCAGCTGCCCCGGTCCCCCGGGAGGATGGGGTCCTGGGAGTCAGTGTGATGGAAAAGCCTGCTCTGCTCCTGCAGCTAAGTAGGCCATTTCCTGCACTCCAGGCGCATTTCTGTCATGCTTGTAAGCCATGTACGGCTTTGAAACAAATGAAAATTAAAAGGATCCACCCCCAGCACTTGGGGAATTTGATCTGAAAAAGGAGCATGTTGGAATAAAACACAGCCGGATAGCAGCTAAAACACAAGGCCTGCAGAGCTATGTGCAAGAAGGGGGCACGCAGGGCCAGCAGCAGGCCTGCACCCAGCCAGTGTAGTGGGACGTGGGCCACCAGCGCTGTCTCCAACTCGCCTGGGCCCTTGGATCCGTGAAAAACAGGATCACGGAGAGCTGGACATCAGGAAGTGATGCTCTGGTGACTGGCAGCACTCAGCCTGGGGAGGTGACATCCCGTTCAGACACCCCTGGCCCAGTCCGTGCTTGCCAGCAGGCGGGAGCTCTCCAAGCTCCACAGCAGGGGTTGAGACTACGACTCTTAATTTGCCACGTAATAAACCAGGGCCTGGCACAAAAGGCACCCCATACCACATCCCCTGCCAGACAGCCCCACTGCTGAGGCTTGTTCTTTGTGAGCCTCCATCCACCAACACACAAAGACCTGTGCCTCAGTTTCCCATGCATGAAAGAGAGGTGACAGCTCTGCCACATCCCCCAGGCACACCAGCAACATCATAAAAATGGGGCAGCACCCAGATTTTTTTAAGCGAGAGGTTGCTGCCGTGTCTTTGATTCCTATTTTAAAGCCCAGCTAATTAGTCTCGGCATAACAAACTAGCACGCCCTGCACAGAGCAGGGGAAAGAATGATCCTCTGATATTTCCAAAATGCCAGGATTCCATAAATAACCTCACCAGCCTTTCCTCCCAGAGCACCCCACTCCTCTCCGGAGAGCTGACAAGCAGGAGCACCACGGACCCTGCAGAAATCAATCCCGTCACCCCGCTGCCAGCTCCAGCTCTGTCAAAGGGAGCTGCAGCTCACACACTGGTTTTCCCTGCAAACTGCCACAAGGCAGCCAGGATTAGCTAATCAGAGCTGAGGAGCAAATTAACGATTGCTAGAACTAGGAGAAAGGCAGATTTGATCGGAGATTGCCGGCTTTGCAGCTGGCTCCTACTTGCAAACAATTCATTTAGATTATGAAAGCAAGAAATTGAGTACAAAACCCCCTAGATTGTTTGCTTCCTAAAGAAAGAAAAGAAAAGAAATAGAATTTAGATTTAAAATTATGCAGTATAGTATTAATTCCCCACCCTCTTGTGCCTCCCCTCTTGCTGGAAAACCAGAGCTAATCAGAATTTAGCATTGTTCTGCTGCCAGTGTCAGAGCTGCCTCAATGGAGGAGAGATAAAATACAGTAGGTGGCATTTTGTGTTAACTCCTTAGGGTCCTGCGATAAGAAAGATGGGAGTGCAGCACCCGCTGCCGATCTCCCATTTTTCCGGCATGCTCCAGCCCGATCATCACCTTCCTTCAATAGGCAAGTGCCTCGGGGTGCAGAGCAGCTCCTCATCCCGTGCAGAGCTCATTGCTGCACCCCAGCACCATCAGGTGCGGGAATGTTGTATTTATTTGCTGCGCAGAGAGCTCGGTAGCTCTCACATGAGCCCTTCGCTCCGCCTTAGAGTAAATCAGTGTCCCGAGGGATGCAGAGGTGCTGGGTGCTCTTCCCTATCGCAGGCACAGGCAGTGGAGAGCCGCACTCATGTCGTAGCTTTCTAGCTCACTGTGTTCCCCTTTGTGCCAAGGACAGATTTAATGAATTATCAATTAGGCCTAGAAATCGCTACCTGGCTGCCACCAGCAGCAGCAGCAGGACACTGATACCAAGCTGAGTGAGTGGAGGAGGGCCGTAAGGGTTCCCTTATCAGCACTAAGCAAGGCACATGCACGTGACCATGCAATTCACAGGTGGAGGAGCTCAACTGGCAGCCGATCCGCTCTCCCACTCCGCTCTGCTGGGGAGCTGCAAGAGCAGCTCATCCCCGGTGAGCGTGCACCGGCTGTGCCCTTCTCCAGACGTCCCTGGGTCAGGGTCGGCGTCCAGCTGCTGCCAGGAGAGGTGGGTGACATCTCTCTGCTGACCCTCTTTCAGCCACCAGTGCAGACTCAGCAGCTGTTCAGAGGTTTTGCAGTCTGGCCAAACTGACTCTTCCACTCCCCCTCCTGAATTAAAATGACAAAGAAAACCCCAAAATACAATTGATCACCTCAGAGCAAAACTCGTGGGTATGTCACTTTGATGTCCCCCATCAACCTTACTTCTGCTGTATTAAGCAGATTTGAAAACATGCGACACCTGGAATGGAAACAAGCCCCTAACACCAACATGTGGATTTGATTTGGGCCAGAATAGTTTGTTTTGTTTTTTTTTCCTTAACATTTACATTCACCCAGAAAAATTGTTTCTGCTCCAGCCCTATGCACGTGAGCTCTGCTGAGCACCAGGGACGTCTCACATCACCACTCAGACCTGCCAGCCTGAAAATCGCTGCAAAGCAAACAGGATTTACTGCCCTCCCCATGAACTTCATAGGCATGGCCTAGAAATTGGGTGCTGGTTTTCATCTCCGGAGGCCCACAGCTGGCTTGGGAAGCAGGAGGAGCTGACGGACCTGCTGGAGCTGTCGCCGGATCAGCCATCCTCACCGGGCTGGATGATCTTGGTCTGCACAGATCCCATGCTCACAAATATTTGCCTTGCTCTAGCTGGCATAGCCATAAGCACCTCTCTCTTGGCCGAGAGCCACCACTATTGGATTTCCAGGTGTCTCTGCATGTAGAGGGCTTGCTGGGCCGCCACACAAGAGACCTGGCCATGCCCGAGAGCTGAAATGCTTTTGGGCATTAGTGAGGCCAGTGGCCAGGATGCAGGTATGGCAGGGGTGGTGGCTGATCCCCGCCGGGGGAAGCATGTGCCTCCCCATCATCTTCCTGGGGTGGGATCAGGACCCGGGCTCTAGTCCCAGCTCTGTCCTATCAGGCGGGCAGTAGCCCCTTTCCATTCCTTGATCTCCATCTTCCTGGGGCACCATCTCCCAGGCCCATCGCAGCAGGAGCTGCTGATTAATTGGTACTTGGCAATTCCCCATCGACAGGGGCTGGAGGAGGACAAAGGGCGGTTTGTCTGCAAGGCTGCAAGCTTTGATAAAGCGGGGCTGCGGATGACTCAGATGTAGGTAATTAAACTGGTTGGAACAGTGGATGGCTCAGGCAGAAACACCAGCCCGGTGCGCGAGGAGCTCTTTGAACTGCTCAGACTGGGTCATGCAGGAGACTGGCACCGGCAGCACCTTGTGTGGGTTCACCTGGCCCTGGCATGGCCGTGACCCAATGGCAACACCACTCCCTCTCCCAAAGAGCAGATGGGTTTGCTCCATTAAAGCAGGGCAGAGGCTCTGTCTGGACAGTTTCATATGGTGCAGGGTTAAGCTGGGGGCTGCTGGTACTGCAAGTGCAAGTGCTCCTGGGGAGCTCAGCAGAGGGGCTGTAGGGTCGGTCGGTCGGTCTGTCTGTCTCCATCCATCCATCCATCCGTCCATCCCTGCTCCCAGCATGGAAAACCATCATGCACCCAGGTCCTGCAGGAGAAGACCAGCTGGGCTCTTCCTCCCCTTGGCTGTAAGACCCATCACAGGCTGGGACTGGCCCGGGATGCAGGCAAGTGTGAGGTCCTGCACCTGGGGAGGAACAACCCCACGCACCAGTACAGGTTGGGAGTTGACCTGCTGGAAAGTAGCTCTGCTGAGAAGGACCTGGGAGTGCTGGTGGACAGCAGGCTGATCACGAGCCAGCACGGTGCCCTTGTGGCCAAGAAGGCCAACGGGATCCTGGGGTGCATCCAAAGGAGTGTGGCCAGCAGGTCGAGGGAGGTTATCCCCCACCTCTACTCCGCCCTGGTGAGGCCACATCTGGAGTACTGTGTCCAGTTCTGGGCTCCCCAGTTCCAGAAGGACAGGGAACTGCTGGGGCAAGTCCAGCGGAGAGCCACAAAGATGATCAGGGGACTGGAGCACCTCTCTTACGAGGAAAGGCTGAGAGACCCGGGTCTGTTCAGCCTGCAGAAGAGAAGACTGAGGGGGATCTTATCAATGCTTACAGATATCTGAAGGGTGGATGTCAAGAGGATGGGGCCAGACTCTTCTCAGTGGTGCCCAACGACAGGACAAGGGGCAATGGGCACAAATTGGAACACAGGGAGTTCCTCCTGAACATGAGGAAAAACTTCTTCACTGTGAGGGTGACAGAGCATTGGAACAGGCTGCCCAGAGAGGCTGTGGAATCTCCTTCTCTGGAAATATTCAAAGCCCGCCTGGACGCGGTCCTGTGCCCCCTGCTCTAGGTGTAGCTGCTCAAGCAGGGGCGTTGGACGAGGTGATCTCCAGAGGCCCCTTCCAACCCCAGCCATTCCGTGACGCTGTCATTGACTCCTGACCAATCCCCCGCTGCCCTGCTGCCTCTGGCCAATCCCGGATTTCCCTGCTCCTGCCCTGGCCAATCACATGCAGCTGCTGCTGCCAGGAGGGGTATATAAACCCCCAGGGTGGGCCGGGGGGCTTGTGCTGGTGGGGTCTGCTGGGCTCCAGGCTCCTGCCCCTACCGCTGCCTTGGGGCTGTGCCTGGCTGCTCTGAATGTACGGCTCTGGGGGTCACCTCTTGTACTGGCCCCCTGGGGTCCTCCTACTGGAAGACCTGCTTGACGTTTGCCATTTTCCAGCCATCAGGAACCTCCTGAGATCTTTGTGAGCTTTCAGAGATGATTTTGAAGATGAAGACTCTTGTCTCCAGCAAGATCGCCAAGTTGCCACAGCTGATCAGGACCCTCAGGTGGCTCCAATGGACCTGCTTGTGACCAGTTTGCCCAAGAGCTTCCTCCACTGTGGGTGATGCTCCACGTTTGCTGACTCTGGACTGAAGCTACTCCGTGCACTGTGGCAGACCCTGTTATGCTGCTAGTGCTGATCTAATAGAGGAGATCTCAACGCTGCGGTGTCCTGGCTGACCTGTCTGGGGCTGAAATCTGGGAGACTTCTTCAACTGACTTAGAGAGGGAAGGAGGGAGCAGGGCAGGGCAGAATGGATGTCCCTGCCCCTCTGCCTCAGCTGAATGTTAGCCCTCAGCTGGCAGCCACTGCTTGGGGCCTGGAGAATGCATTTAGCTCGTGCTGCACAGCTGCAGGCACTCACATGGCTGTGAAGCTCTTACTGCAAGACAGCTGCATTTCCATGCTCTGAGCAGTGACCTTGGTTTTTGGGACTCATCCTTTCCAGAGCTCTGGCAGAAGATCCTGAGCTGTTTGTGGCTGTGCACTGAGATGCTGATACCCTCTCAAAGCAGACTGGTGAGTGAATGTCAACCTGAGAGCCGTGGAGCAGCTGTTCAGACCTGCAGATCCGGTCCGCAGTGGACTGGGCTTGCTCTGTGGTAGAGCAGAGAACACTTTGGCTCCCAAGAATGGCTGTGGGTTGTCTCAAGTCGAAAGCTGGGTAATGACTCAGAGCTGGATACTTCGTGCTGCAAGGAGTCTGCTGTAAGACTAATGGGACTGTTGTGCTGGTTCCAGTCTCTGACCCCATGCCTGTTCTTTCACAAGATCCAGCCTCCCTTGGGAAGCCTGGAAGCCAGCCAAGATGATGTTCAGTTCCTGACCCTGCAAGCAGACAGAGAATCCTGGTCTGCTTCAACCAGCTAGAGCTGATGCCAACTGAAGTGCCCCTGGGTCCTGCAGAGCTGCTCCTCTCCCCCAAGGGGAGATATCCAAACACATGGACCTGAACAGTGGTGCTATGAAGCAAATTAAAGACTGCCAAGAAGCTCCTGACCACTGAACTACCACTGTCTTCTGGATATCTGCTGCTGAACTTCTCAAACAACCACAGACTGTATTCTGATGCCCAGCCTCCAGAGTCTCTCAGCCAGCGTGTCTGGCAGCCTCCAAATATTGAAGTCCACTTGGACTTGAAGCCAAGCAAGTGTCCCAGGCATCTTGTGGGTCAGCTGGTCAGTCCTGCCACATACGACTTATCCCGGCCAGCCTCAGCAAGCAATGCCCGTGAGGGCAGATGTGGCTGAGGAGCCCTGCAGAGCAGGACGCCATGGTGCCCTGTCCGGAGCAGGCAGGGCTTTGAAAGTAGACCTTGGTCCTCGGGACAGGGTCCTTGCAGTGCTCCTCAAACCAGGCTGGGGAAGGGTCAGTCCCTTGAGTGACTCCAGATGTGTCACAAGCTGGAGCGAGGTCAGCAGAGGCTGAGGGAGCTGGACCTTCTTCAGTCTGGAGAAGAGGAGGTTGAGGGGTTGTAAATTGAGCCCTCTCTAAAGCGGCTGGAGGGATGAGGCAGTCCTCCTCTCTCATTTGCAACCTTTTATCCTAAAGTTTCTTTCCGGTGTGATGTCTTCAGGGCTACAAGGTGATTAACATCCATTTTAAGCATGTTCCAGACATGTTCTGGATGCCTTTAAGCCCCTGAGGTGTTACAGATGGCTTACAAGTTGGGCTCCATTAGCGGTTGATTCACTGTTTGTTAAAGCCTCTATTAATCTTGTATTAATGCTTTTCAAATGAGACCTTTCTGGAGGTGTAGCAGCCTCTGAGGTGAGGAGCTTATTTTCTCCCCAGCCCAGTGCTGCCGATGTCAGTGAGGGTTTAGCTCGGGATCTCGTCAGGCTGAGAGCTGGGGTCTTGTGAGGCTGCTGAGAGCGAGAGCCGCCCGTGATGATGCTCTAATTAGCGTGGGGTAATGCCGGTCCCAGAGACCCCGACGGCTCCGCTGCCTCGAAAGCTGGGGTGGCTGGGGGAGCAGGGTCTGCGATCCAGGAGCTCACCACCCCCCCCGCTCCCCCCCAGGGAGGGCAGGAGGGGTTTGGGGGAAGCCTGGGGGCGTTGTGCCTCTCAGAAGGATGCCCTGCCAGCTGGGACCCAGTGAAGCCAGAGCAGGCAGGAGCTGCCGCTCCGCAGCAGCGGTCGGGGGAGAGACCTGCCCGCAGCGGTGTGAGTTGTGCATCGGCTCGGGTACGGCACACGCTGCCTGGCTGCGGAGGGGTTTGGAGTGGGCAGATCCTCATGTGAGAAGCAAAAGCCTCTCCTGCCACTACCAGCCCTGTGGCTTTCAGGGGGATGTGAAGGAAGGTCTAAATCAGGAGGAGCACGGACCAGCGCCGAGGAGCCAGCGTAAATAGCGCCTTACGCTCAGCCGTGGGCTTGGGGTGCTGCCCGTGGCACCCTGAGCTGGCAGCTGGGTCTGAGGGCAGGGCTGCTGCCTCTGCCCATACTGGCATCCTGAGCCGTGTCCGGGCGAGGCGGCGGTGGGGATGGCAGAGATCTCCCGTCCTTGCCGAGGCTGGGATGCTGCAGTTGTCATGGCAACGTGGGAGGCCTGCGGAGCCGGAGCCCGTAACCCAACTGTTCGGGTGGTGGGGGGTGTGCAGGGCTGGGTGTGCTCCCCATCACCTCCCCTGGGCCCTGGCACCTCACCGTACCCCAAAACTGTGATCAAAAAGCTGACAAACCCACCCATTTTTCAGCAAAAAGACCCTGGTGAAAAACACTGGGTTTTCCACAGGAAGAAATACCTTTGTGTGGAAAAAACGTGCCCAAACCCGTCGCAGGGAGCACGCAGCCAAGTCAGAGATGCTGGCAGCCTTCTGCCTTCCTCTGCCCCGTGCCGAAATCCTCCCGGCTGGCTGAGGCTGGAGTAAAGGCAGTCAGCACCCGGCAGAGTTTGGCCCAGAGCCGTTCCCTGTGGGGTGCTCAGGGGGCTGTTTCCACCAAGCAGGGACCTGCCCAGGAGATGGGCTGGGGGGGGGGGGGGGGATGGAGGTGCAGCCAGCTCCGCTCTCCCTTTCTCCAAAGGTGGCTGGATCTGCCACGCAAGGTCACCTCTCCCTTCTGCCACCAGCCGTGGCCCTGCTGAGCCATCCCACGTGGCACGCAGCTGGATTCTTCCCCATCTCAGGACAGCCTTTGCTGCCTGGCTCTGGCAGCTTGTCCCTGCAGGGGCCCTCTCAGGCCATCAGGCTCTGACTGACATCTGTCTGTCATCTCCCTGGCAGCTGGAAACGCAGACAGCGGAGGGGCCCTGCGGAAAGGACAGGCAGGGGACCAGCCTGAGCTGCATCCCCTCTGTAGGCGGCTCTGCAGCCGCCGGAAAGGGCATCAGGATGCCCTCGTGTGTCCTAAAGCAGACCCCGTTGTCGGCAGCATCCCTGAGCAGCGGCTCATGCTCTCGCTCGGGTGGCTCATTTGGCGCGGCAGCCTCGAGCTCGTCCGATTTTGCTCGGGCACTGGGTAACACATGAGTCACATTTCCTTCCAACGCCTATCTCAGCTCGGTGCCGTCGCTATTTTTGGAAACTCTTGAAAGCGGATCAGCCCTAAGAAGCACGTTTAATGAATACTCTTGCCACGCCGGGCTCACGTCCCCCCGACGTCTCTGTGCGGCGGATGGGGAAGCTGCCGGCAGCCCAGACCCCGTGCTCCCCTCCCGGCTTGGGATGCACGGGAACGCCTGCAGTGGGCCTCATCCCGCAGCCTCTCCTGAATCATCAGGGAGCTGAAGCGGCATCTTGGTGGCAAAATGTTTCCTTTTAAAGGGCTCGTTTGGGGTTGGGGGTTTTTTTGGCGATGCTGGCTTGGCATTGATCATTTGTGCTCCAAACGAGCGGATCATTCACAGTTATTTTTACTCTCAACCTCCAGTATTTTAGCTGGGGCTGCAGCGGCTCACTTAGCATCTCTAAGCAAAAACGGGCAAAATTCAGCTTCAGAAATTGAGGGCCAGATGAAATTAGAGGCGGGCAGGCTTTGCTGAGTATCACGGCCAGGGCCTCCTGGCCTTCCCAGCTTGGGATGGACCTGGTTTTGCAGGGCCCCGGTGGGGCTGGACCTGCCGCACCCATCCCGCATCCAGCACCGATGCCGCTTTTATGCCTGGCACCCTGTGCCTCTTCCCTCTGGCCTTGCGGCCAGCTCGAGGATCTGTACAAATCTATTAGTTATTTTCTTTCGGAGCAGTGCCTGCGCTGCTCATCCATCGCTCGGGGACTGCCCAAGGTCAGCAGCCGCGGCACCGGGGCGGCCGCCTTCCCGGCCAAACCTGGGAGCAAACTCAGAGGGGACACGGGCAGGCGATGGCTTTGCCGGGCAGGTGATGCCTTTGCTGAGCCACCGCTTTTGCCATGTTTTTTGGGTCTGAAGGTTTCACCTGGAGACAAGCAGCCCCCGCCCTCCCGGTGCTGACGGGCTCTCAGCATCCCCGACCTTGCTGGGATAAAATTAGCCATTTCACTTTGAATTAAAGACAGTTCAGCTGAAAGCAACCCGAGTGATTCGTTTCAAAGACGTCAAATGGCAGCGTTTCCTTTTTTGTCTGCGATCGGGGAGGGGAGGGTCCTTCCAGCCAGCGCCTGGTGACAATGACATTGATTTCTTAGACCTTTTGGCGTGGCCAAATCTGTATTTTTAGCTGGGGGAAGAAAAAAAAAAAATGAATCACGTGTCAAAGAAATGCTTTCCCTGCCCTGATGAGAAGGGAAAGGAGATGAAAGCCTTCGCTGCTGAAGTCGGCAGCTGAACAGGGCTCGCTGCCTGCTGCCCTCGTCCCCGGAGTGGGGACGGAGATGCGCTGGAGGAGCAACTGCCGCATCTTCCCGGGGTCTATCCCGGGCGCTGCCCCCCGGCCATGCCGCACGCCTGTCCCACGCAGCCCCCCGCCTCTGGGCTGGGGAGCCTGAGCCCTCCCGCGATGGGGGCCCATGGCAGGGAGCAGGCAGGACCCCCACTCCTAAGGGATGGGATCCCATCCCATTGGCATCCCCTGCAGCCATTTATCTTCCAGGGCAGGCGCTGCCTTCATCTCTCCTTCCCTGCCGCCTTCTCCTCCTCCTCGCTCTCCCCCACCCTGTTCTCATTTCCCCAAGAAGACTTTAATGAAATCTGCCCTTAATTAAATCCACATTCATTTGCATAATTACCAGGAAATTGAAATTAGCCTGCGGACGTGGCTGGAATACATTTGGCGTCAGGCAGCCCTGCCTGTTTGGAGGGGGCTGCACCGAGGGGGGCTGCATCCCCCCCACCCATGGGTGCTGCCACCCTGCCCCACGGCCCCGCTGTGCTGCTCCCCGCTCCCCTTCCCTCCCGCCCTGGGGCGGCCACGGCAGCTGGGCATGGGGGGACAGGGTGAAAGTGGGGGGAGAGTGAGCCCCGAGGCCACGGCAGGGCAAAGGCGGGCAGTGCCCCCCGCCCACCCCCGGCTGCACAAGCAGCATCACATTTGTTTTATTTAAAAAAAAAAAAAAGTCTTTGCCATTGAGAATTTTTTTGTTGCTTTTATAACTATGTATTTTGTCATTTTTTATGGTTTTAGTTGTTTGTTTTTTTTTTTTTAATCCTTTTCAACAGTGACAAACTGAGGTAACGTCTGTGACACTACAGCCTCTCCTACGGGAAGAAGGTCCGAAACCCGACAGCCGAGGGAACTGAAAATAAAAACCCGACAACCTACCGACACAGCAACCTTGACGGGAACA
>WAAD01006561.1:197954-211300 GCA_013389945.1 Fregata magnificens
GGCAGCGGCAGCCCTCCGGCCCGTGGGGCCAGGCCCACGCGGGGGTTGCGGGTGGGTTTGTCCCCGGGTGGAGCCGGGGATGCTCGGTCCCGGGGCGGGAGGCGGGGGCCACAGCGGAGCTCTCCTTCTCCTCCCCACCGGAGAGCCGTGGGGTTCGGTCCCGCGGAGCCACCCCGTGGGCAGCGGCCGGGACAGGTACCCACGCAGGGATCGGGCTCCTCACCCCCTCCCCACCCCGCTCGTCACCGCACGCGTGGAACACCTGGGCTTCACCGCCATCGGCACGACGCGTCGGAACCGTCCGTACGCAGGACCTCATCCCGCTGCCGGCCGGTTCCCCGTCTCCCGCTCTCCCTCAGCCTTCCAAGACTTCGTATTTCTTCCCCTTCGGTGCGGGTGATGCCCACGGCGGCGCGGGCCGCGGCCTGCTCGCCCCTCCGAAGCGCCACTCCTAAACACGTGCAGGACACGCGGCTTCCCCCCACGCACTCGCAAACGGCGGGACCGTTCGGACCGAGCCGGGGAAAGCCGGCGGAGGCAGACACGCCGCGCAGGCTTCCTTTCAGCCTCGTTAAAGTTTGGCGACGCGTTCAGCAAGCGGTGCCAGAGCCGGGCACCGGGAGCTCCTGGGCGCCTCCAGCCCAGGGCACGGTGGCAGCTCTCCCGGAGGAAGGCGAGGGATGGGCACCGCGCTCCTCCTCGGAGCATCCCCGGGCACATCTAGCCTTTCCAAATTTCCTTCTGTGCTCGCCGGGGCTGAGCAGGGACGTTTTAGCACAGGTCACGGTTTGCTTTGGGGCTTTCTTGGCTCTTAGCTGGGCGCCGGGTCCCTTCGCTCCCGCGACGCTGCTTTGAGCCGACCCACAGCCGTGGGGCTGCCCCACGCTCCGAGGGGTGACGGCGGGTCGTTCCCACGCACCGTGTAGGCCACGCGAGCCGGCTGTGCCCGCTCCACTGGGACCGGGGCCGTCCCACTGCCACCCGAGCCCCCCGCCGCCGGAGAGGGCAGGGGAGCTGTCACCACTGACTCACTGGCGGCTCTAATCCGCTTCCAGTTTAGCACACAGAGCAATTAGTCTTTTTATGAATGACTTTAAAGCAAAAGGCTGAATCACGTTCTGACACTTCTCTAATTCGGTGCCAGGTGCTGCTGTGGCATTGCCACACTTCCCCCGTCCGGCAGCAGCGCGGGGCATGGCCGGCCTCGGGTCTGGGCAGCGGGAGAGGCAGCTGTGGCTCGCAAGCGCTCACCGGTCCCTGCCACAGCTCCCGGCAGCCATGGCTCGGGTGCTCTGAGAATGGACGATCCCCAGCGGGATGGGGGCATCCGCATGGCACAAATGCCGTCCCCCTGCGTCACCAGAGCCCAGCGACCCAGCAAGCCAGGGCAGGCTGGATGGGTGCTGGATGGGTGCTCAGACCAACCGCTGTGGGGCTGGGAAAGGGGTGGCACAGGGCAGGAGAGCATCTTAGGGGCGAAGGCGTCGGGAACGGGCACGGTGTGGGAGATGGGGCAGAGCTGGGGTGCTCTCGGTGCTGCCGCGTAAGCAGGACATGGGCTGGTAAAGGCCACTGCAGCCTTCCTCGCTCGCCCCCCTCCATCGGCCGCTGGGGATGGAGTGGGTCCAGCCTCGTCCCTTCCCATAGCACCCACAGAGGCATCCGTCCCTCCCTGTCCCCTGCCTGCCCTTGCCGTGCTGTCCCCCGGCTGCGGCTCCCTGGCTCCCGCAGCCTCCTGCTCGCGGGGTTTCAAGCTGTGTCTCTGAGCTCTCCTTCGGCTCACCCTATTTATAGCTCCGGGCTGTTTCTAGGTCAGGCGTGAGGCGCCGGTGCCCAGGGAGCCTGCACGGGGACCGCGGGGGGCTGCAGGGATGGCGTCGCACACCCCGCATGCGGCTTGGCTCCCGGTGTCACCGCCCCGGTGTTGGAGGATGGGGCTGTGCTGTACCCCAGGTACGCAGAGGCTGAGCTGGTGGTGAGGGACCAGCCGGCCTGCGGCAGGGCTCCGTGGGACTCCGTGGGGCTCGGCAGGGCTCTGTGGGGCTCAGCAGGGCTCCATGGGACTCTGTGGGGCTCAGCAGGGCTCCATGGGGCTCAGCAGGACTCCATGGGACTCTGTGGGGCTCAGCAGGGCTCCATGGGGCATCGGCAGGGCTCCGTGGGGCTCGGCAGGGCTCTGTGGGGCTCAGCAGGGCTCCATGGGGCTTGGCAGGACTCTGTGGGGCTCCGTGGTGCTCAGCAGGGCTCCATGGGGCTCGGCAGGGCTCCGTGGGGCTCCGCGGGGCTCGGCGGCTCATTTTGCGACTGCCAGGCTGCAGACCGGCACATCGCCAGCACATGGGTCACACACAGATTGAACAATAGTAACACCAATAGCACCAGTTAGTGTTCGCATCGTGGTCTTCAAAGCACTTAGAGAATATTAATAACTATTTAAGATTAGCGAGATGAAAGGAGCCAGATCAAACATCTTTATCACCTAGCTCGATCCCAAACCATGCGATGAGCCTGCGGCTCCCCAAGAGACCACGAATGCCCCCAGGATTTCTGCTCGGAAAGGAAATATCCTGGCTTGTGCCACGGGAAATGTGCTTGGACAGGGTGGGCAGCGGGGAAATGAGCTGAAAAGCCCAAAATATTTCTAGCAAGCCTGATCCCCTCCAAATTCAGCGAGAAGGTCGCTCATCCCTTCACCAGCACTTGGTCCCCCCCGGCAGAGTGGGAGCCAAGGGGCCGTGCCCCGCAGAGCACGTGGGTCGGGGTGCCACAGCCACCCGGAGCCTGTCACGCTCCGGTGACATGAGCTAAAACCTGCCTTGAGATGCTGGCAGGGATGCTGGGAAGGAGCAGGCGGGGAGGGAAGGAAGGAGGACGACACGGGAGCGGAGCACGCCGGGAGCCGCAGCGCCAGCAGAGGGGACGCGCTCAGCCCAGGGAGCTACCGGCGGCGTCTCCCAGCTGCTTTTGGATGTTCCCCCACCACCACCCCGTAGCATCAACCAAGCTCCGAAACCTCCTGCCCTGCCCCTGCGGTCGGGCCGGCCCTTCGCTCTGCCTCGCCACTCGGTGCAGGCACCGGTGCGACCTTCGCTGCCTGCTGTCCGTCCCGTGCAGCCGGGGCTGCTCGCCCAGCACCCCTCCGCATTGTCAGCCTGGGATGCACGACCCGTGTTGGGGGCGCTGGGTGCTCTCTTGGTCCCCGGGGACAGCACCCAGCCAGGGGGATTTCAAGGGGAAAGGGGGCTGGTGGGAGCTGGTTCCCGGAGCGCTGGGGCGGGGGGTTAAGTGCCCCCCACCTCGGCAGTCCCCCCGAGCGGCATGCTGCCATCCCCTGCTGTGGCTGCCAGGACAAGGTTCCCAGCAGCTGCTCTCAAGGTCAGGGAGGAGACGCAGCCCAGGCGCCGTGGGGCACAATCTGCAGCTCAGCTGCGTGGTGGGGACGCGCCGAGCCGCTGCCAGCTGCCGTTGGGGTGCTGCCTCCTCCCCTTCTGCAGCCCCCCCAGGCCCCGTCCCGTGCTCCTGGGGGTCCTAGGATGGACCCAAGCCAGCCGGGCGGGAGGCACAGCGTCCTCCGTGCTGGGTCCCCCCAGCACAGGTCGGGTCAGGACCTGCAGCACCATCTGCCTGCGGCCACTTGCAGGGAGCTTGGATGCGGTGTTGACTCTGGAGCAGAATGATGACTATTCAGCTGCTGGGTTGAAAGGAAACAGAATGGTTTTCTTTTGAATGGGTTTCTTCTGAAAAGAAGCAAAACGGGTTTCTTCATGGGGGAGGTGGGATTTGGGGGTGTAGCGGGGTCACAACACGGTCCCACTCCCACCCCCCATCTGGGTCTGCAGCCGCAGACGCCGGCTGAATCGCTGCCTGGGGCCATGGCACAGCTGTGCCCACAGCTCCCGCTTGCAGCGTTTCCCGTCCCATCACCAACCGGGACCAAAGCAGCAAGCGGGACCGAACTGGGAGCACGGGGAGAGCCATGGGGCCTGCCCAGGCACCCCAGCCAGCCTGGCACCGTCCGGCACCGCACGCCCACCGGCCGCCTCCGCTCGCAGCTCGTTCTCCTGGCACCATCTAGCGAGGCTGCGGGGACAGGCACGCTGCCTCCGGCACCCACGTGCGTGGGCCCACACGCTGCCTCCGGCTCAGGGTGACAGGCCCAGGGCCGGGTGGCGGGTCGGTGGTGGAGCGGGGAGCAGCCGGTGGGTCCCTCTGCCAGCACCCCCCAGCCAGAGCCCAGGGGCAGCCCACCCTGGTAGCTGCTGTGCCAGCGGTGGCAGGCGATGACAGCCCTGTCCCCGCAGGCTGGAGGCAGGCCCAGGGAAAGGCTGGCAGGGACAGGCTGGTGACAACTAGGGGAGTGTTTGGGGACGGGGAGCACCACCCAGCACAGCCTCCCTTGAAGCAGGGCAAGATGGGGAGAGGTCTCTGGGGATGAGCCACGGGTGTCCATCCCTTGCCGTCCCCCTGTGCAGGGAGGGGTGGTCCCTGCGACCACCACGCAGGACCTCAGGCCACCACACTGGCACTCCGGGCGCTCCCCTCCCTGGCTGAGAATGCCAAACTCATGCCACCTGTGGCCCAGCACAGGCTGGATGCAGCTGGTCGGCTCCAACCCTGGGTCAGGCTGTGAGACGGGAGCCCCAGGGATGCTCTGCACCCCTCTCCAGCCAGCAGCACCCACACCCAAGGTCCCTCTCCCATCCCTGGTCCCCTGGTCCCCGCCCCATCTCCCGGCACCTTCCCAGCCAGCGCCGAGCTCATGGGCAGCAACTCACGGGAATCGAGGCTCCAAAAAACGTGATTTACACCAGAACAAATCCTATGGCTTCTTGCACACCAGGAAGAAGGACAGACTGCCTGGACTGGCACGCGCCCACAGCCCAGCTGACAGCCCTGCCTGGCCGCCAGCCCGGCACTGCCACCCCCCCGGACCTCGCCATGGGCAGCCAGCGCTTGTGGGGGGCTCCTGGCCGCGGTGGGGTGGGAGCTTTGCTCCGGGGATGGCGGCGCGGGACAGGAGCCGGCAGTGGCTCGGTGCCACGGAGGAGCAGTTGGGCACGACATGTGCTGGCGTTCACACCTCGCATCCCTGCCGGCTGCCTGGCTAATTCCGGCACCGGCACATTCGCCTTGGCTGCTGCTCAGCAGCGTGGATGGGAGTGGAGCTTTCGGAGAGGGGGGGAGGCAAGTGCTGGTGCCACTGCTGAGAGGGCTAGGCCTTGGGGAGCCTCGTGGCCCTCCTTGGGGACCCCCCCCAACTGCCCTGGCCCCCTGACCCGCCAGCCAAACTCTGCCCCGGGGTGGCGGCGAGGCCCTGGAGCAGAGTCCGGCCAGGGACCCCGTTCAGGTGAGTAGGAATGGGCGGGATGGCTCCGGGATGCCGTGGGTTCATGCGCCGCTGCCAACAGCCCCGCTCCCATGGGCACACCGGCACCACTCGGCATGGCACAGCACGGCACGGGACGCCCACCCCGTGCTCTGGAGAGCTGCTGGCGGGGAAGCACATGCCGAATGTGCACACGTGCTGTGCACACAGCCTCTCCCCGGCATGGCACGGCACGGCACGGCACAGCACAGCGCCGGGCCCCGGTCTCCTCCGGCCAGGAGAGGATGCACCTGCTCCAAGGGAAACTTTGGCACAGCCAAGGCAGGTGGCTCTCATGCCAGGCATCGTCCCCCAGCCCGGCTCGGTGCCGTGCTCCCATGCCCCTCGTGGGCTCGCGGCGTGTCCCCACCAGTGGCGTGCCGCCCGGCCGGGCACCGCAGCACTGACCTGTGCAGGTGCAGGGGCTGCAGCTCCTCTTTCTGGAAGCAGACGAAGCAGAAGGAATCCATTGCTCAGCTCCGGCGGCCACCGTGCCCAGGGGAGGGGGACCGCAGGCCAGGCAGCACTGGAGTGGTGTTGGCATCTTCCTTCCCCTCGCCAGTGCCGCCGGCGGCTGGAGGCTCACGCTCGCCCGCCCGGGGCCATGGCGTCGGGGAGCCCTTTACGCGGCCCGGCTGAGCGCCGAGGCCAGCTGCTCACCACGCACGGAGGCAGCGCTGGGCTGTGCCGTGTCCTGTGTCACCCTCGCTCCGGGGCCGGCAATGCCCAAAGCCACAACGGCACCCATCACGCAGCCCGATGGGAGGCAGCGCTGGTCCTCAGGGGGTGTGGACAGGGACCTGGGGTGGCATTGCCTGGGCCGAGGGGTCCGGCAGGGCAGGATGAGGCCCCAGCCAAGCCCCGGAGTGCTTCAGAGGCGGGGGGAAGCGGCTGCCCCTCTCCGGTGCCCAGCGCCCATGTGGCACTGGACGGTGGCGGGTGCAGAGGACGGTGCCCGCGGCGCTGCCAGAGGAAGTGTCCCCTGTGCAGGGGCTTGCAGCAGGTGGGGTCTGGCAGGGTCTGGCAGGATCCGGCAGGGTCTGGCAGGGTCTGGCAGGCAGGCGGCCAGGCCGGGAGCCCCGCGCACTCACGGAGGAAAGTTGTGTCGTCGGCAAGCTGCGGCTCCGCGGGGCTCGTCTCACCGGCAGAGCAGCCGCTCGCTCTGACAGCTAAACCAGCGTGCGAGTATTAATAGCTCCAGATTCATGCAGCGAGGCTGGGAAGTTAACTCCTCGGCTGCCGCTGCCGGCCCTGCCCAGGCTCCAGCCACCCTCTCCCGGCTCCGGGCTGCTGCCTCGGGGCTCGCCAGTGCCACAGCTGAGACCTGGCAAACTCAGCCCGCCCACCCAGTGCACCGGGTGTCACTGAGATACCCCTGCTCTGTCCCCTGGCGCCCCGTCCTTCCCCTTTGCCAGGCTCTGCCCTGGCCAGCCCTTGGCACGGGGCACATGGCACAACCAGGGAGGGGATTTCTCTTAGCCTGGGTGCCCATGGGTGCCCGTGGGTGCCCTGCGCCCTGCCAATGGTGGAGAAGGTGGCCTGGGAGCCATTGCTGGGGGGCTGCTCCCCGCTGCACAGCTGGGCACCGTGGGGCATGGCAGGGCACAGCATGCCAGTCCCAGCCGGGCACAGCAGGGGCATCATGGTGCCCTGTGAGAGGTGTCCCTGCCCCACAACGTGTGTCCCTGCCCCACAAGTGGCATCTTTGCCCCACGATGGGTGTCCCTGTCCCTCAAGGGGTGGCTCTGCATCGTTGGTGCAAGCGAGGGTAGCCATGCCAGCGATGTCCGGCTACTCCCGGGGGACAAGCCAGGCCACCTCGGGGACAGCATGCGGGGTTCAGGAGCCCCCTTGCCCACGTAGCCACGTGCCCTCACTAAGCAGCTCTGGAGTCTCGCCGGTCCCCATCTGTTGGGACCAGCTCAGCCCCCCCAGGTCCCTGAGAGCAAGAGCTGTGCCCGTCCCTCACCTCAGCCTGCATCCAACGCCCTGGGGCAGGAGCAAAGGCCACGTCCTTGGGAGGCAGCAGCGGGAGGACATGGAGAGGCTTCCCCAGCTTGGCCACGGGCTTCGTCATCTCTCGCCGTGAATTATTCAGTGCGTGGCTCTGCTTGCAGCGCATCTGCTCCAGCCACACCCCCTCTAATGGCAAAAATCGATGGCTTTTTAATTTCTCATGGCCAGAAAGCTCCCAGCCATGCTGCCTGAGGGTCCCATCCTCGCTGCAGAGCTGCCCCAGGAGAGAGGAGACCGAACCTGGAGGGTGGTTTATCCCGAACTCATTTCCATCACCTTCTTCCATGCATTTAGAAGGGTCCTGGGCTAGATGGCCCCACACGTGAGGCTGCGGGGTGCCCGCGCTTCGCAGCTCTGGTGGGATTCAGCCACCCCGCACTGGTCCTGATCTGGGATGGGGGCCGGGGCTCAGCAGAGACCCCGGCCCCACGGCCAACTCCTCGGACCTGCCTCCAGCAGACCTGCCTGCAGTGCCTGCAGCTGGCTGGGACAGGGCAGACATGCCCCCCGGGGGTGCACAGGGAGGAAGCCCAGCCGGCTGTGCTGTCTTGCCATGGTTGTGGGTGTGCTTACACGCAGGGCTGGCTGGAGTCGGTGTACGTCTGCACGTGTGCGTGGCTGTGCTCAGTGCATGCCCGCGTGCCCAGATCTGCTCAGTGTGTTCGCACGTGCACAGCTGAGCTCCACGTCCCCACGTGTGCAGGGCCGCGCTGGGCAAGCGCACGTTGCCCAAAGCCAGGAGCGGCGGGAGCTTCGTGATTCAGAGCAGGGCTCGTCCTCGAGCCATCCACTTCCATCAGCTATTTCAAGCCTGAGCATTTCCCCTGCCATTAAGCAGAGTCCATTACCCCAAGGCACTTCAAGGACTCGTGTTCGCCTTGGACATGCCCATGGCAAGCAAAGCTCACCCCATCGGGCGCTCGCCGGAGACCCACGACAAAGAGAGGCTGGGGGACGGCTTGTGCCGCAGGGTGGGGAGAGCAGGTCCCCTTTGCACGCTCCTTGGCGTGGTTTGCACCAAGGGAGCCGTGGGCCAGCGGAAACCCCCTCAGGAGCCGCAGCCGTGGGCTGTGCCTGCAAGCAGAGCTTGCCGTTCACTGGTTTCCTACCTACACTGGGTGTTTTGTGAGGGCTGGGGGCATCGGCACGGGCACGGGGTGAAGCTGCTGGGCGGTCAGGGTCGGGGACTGCTCCTGCAGGGCACGGGGAATTGCAGGGCTGGGCAACAGGATGGTTGCCTATCCCAGAGGTGATGTGGGAGCAGGCAGGGCTGCAGGCAGCATCACTGGGAGGCTGGCCGTGCTGTGGGTGCTGGCCTGGCTGCCCTTGCTGGCTGGGCTGATGCGGGGATGGCGCCATCTTGTCACCCCCTGCCAATGTGGGGAGCTGGCAGGGACGTCTGTCCAGGGCGATGGGGCTGTGCAGAGTGTTTGCAGGGGTGCTGCTGCCATACTGGTCCTTGGGAGCTGCGAGAAGCATCAGCATCCCGCAGGCGTCTGACACCGGGGGAGACCTTCTCCAGCCCGCGGGGTGCAGGCGGGTACCCCCCCGCCACAGCCAGACTCCCACGGTCCCCCAGGCCCCCTGGGTGCGGCGCCAGGGCCCTGGCACCCACCCAGGCACCCACTCATCAGGAACATGCTGCAAGGAGCAACAAAAAATGTTAAAATTTAATGCCTCGGCTAATGGGCCGAGTGGAGAAGAGCAGAAACCGGGAGAAAAAGGGCTGCTCTCCCACGGAAGGGAAGCGACGAGTGTGCCCAGCCCCGGGGAGCCCCTAATGGCTTCTGGCTTCGCAGCCCCCTCCACTCCACGCTTCCTGGAAGAAGGGGAGACCTTGCCGGTCCGTGGCGGCGCCTGGCTGATGGGACCCCGCTCCCCCCTCATTGCACCCAGCTCGATAAAAACCCATTAGCTGCCTCCCAGTGCCCGCCAAAGTGTGGGACCGAGCGGCTGGTCACGAATCCATGTGGCTCCTGGTGGATGCCCCACAGGAGCTCGTGGTGGGTGATGGACCCCTCGGGGTGGGACCTTGCCCATGGGAGCCTGAGCTCCACCGCCCTCCTCCGCCACCACCTGCACCTCTGCCGGTCCCCTCCCAAAATCGTGGGAGGCTGAGAACAGGGAGAGGCGCAGCGGGGCAGGTCGGTTGCATTGCCTGTGTGGTTGTTTGAGGTCTAGGAAGATGGCAGGGACAGACTCCCAACTTTGTGTGGGTTTAAAAAAAGCCACAGCCTGAAACTAGTCCTTTTCCCCTTGCCTGTAACAGAAGTGGAGTCTCTTACCGGAGACAGCGAGCTGCCTTGGTGCCCGCTGCCCCTCTCCCACCCTGCTGCTCCGGGTCTGAGGCTGTTGGAAGGGGTGATTCGGACAGTGGGATGAATTTCCAGGCCTCCCTTTCAAATGCACACGAAACGCCGGACCTGCAAGGCCTGCCTGAAGCGTGGTCTTGCTTGTGCTCCCCCCATGCCTGCTTATTTGGGGACCTCCTGTTGTGTCTCAGACCCCTGGTCCCGTGGGCTTGTTTTGTTCCAGCCTAAAGCAGCTGCCCTTCAATGGGAAATGGGAAACCATTCCCAGTGATGGCAGGCGGAGGAGGAAGGACACCCATCGTGGGGAGAGGGGTCTCGGGAGCACCCCTTCCCCGGAGCAGCGGGCTGCAGTGGTTTTTTTAAATTCATTATGCATATCTGCACTTTCCACAGGTATCTGTACTCAGGGCCTTTACCTGCTGTATATTTTTATAGCTTGCTAAATAAGCAAACTTATCGCCAAGCCACTCGTGAGACACAGGGAGTGGTTGGGGTTTCCTGCACAAAACTTTCCCTCGCACTTCAGAGTCGCTTTACTGTACTTATAAAATACGGTTTAACCCTTTTCATCAAATTGCTTTACATTAGGTGGCAGGGCAGTAAGATGCTCATTTATACATCGCATTTGGAATGAGTCACAGCCCAATTTGTGGCAGGAACAATAAAAGGAGATGGAAACAGACAGGCAGCTGGATGCAAAGTGAAGCGTTGCCAGCTGCTGGGTTGGCGTTAGGCTCAGACTAACCCTGGAGGCAAAACCCAAACTCTGCAAAACTGGAATAAAGCAATTAAATGTGGTGAATATTTGAATGTGTGATTGAACAGGCTGGAATCAAGGCTGGAGCTGTGCAGGAGGTTTTGATAAAAGGGCTTCAAATCACATTCCAGTGCATTTCTGTGCGTGTTTATAATAAAAACTGAGGGATAAAGCATGCAGTAACGAATGATTTTCACGCATTCTGTTCCCTTGGTCTCCCAACGCAGCCGTTCAGCTCCATGGTATTTCCTTTCCTTCTGTCTTTTTAAAACATAAAGTTACAAAAAGAAAAAGGTTGATGGCTTCTCCCATCTCGGGGCTGATTCAGGCATAGCCTGAGCCTTGCTGCCTCCCTCTTTAGGAAACAGATGGAGGAGCCCCAAATTAAAACATAAGGGCTGCAGACAGCCAGCAGTTAGGGTGGCTATTTACTGTCTTTAACAAACGGCCCTTCCAGCAACAGGCAGAGCCCCAGAAATGGGATAAAGGAGTCAGGGGGTCTGGCACAGCAGCGTTCCTGGACACGCTCCTCCTTATGCTCCAGTGATGCTGGTGGCAGCCGCGGTCCTCGCACCCAGTTTTCTCCCAGATCAACACCACCACGAGGTCCCAGCCAGGGCTGTGTAAGACCCGTTATTTCCACAGCAGTACGAGGCACAAGGATGCCTTCCTTTGCCTTGAGGAAGATGTTTCTAAAGCAGGGACTAAGGCTTGCAGTGCTCGGAGCTCACCGTCAGCCCCAAATCCCGTGCTAAAAGGTGTTGCACCCACTTGGGTTTTGCAGGGGAAATACGAATAGAGGGGAAAAGCTCCCTGTAAGGATCCAGCAGTTTGGTGGAAGGTTTCTCTTCTTCCTTTTGGTCCCCAGCAGCTTGCCCTGTGCCTGCAGCACGCCAGATCCCTCCCGCCCCAGCCCAGGGACCTGAAGCCGCTTCTGTTTTGGAGAGCAAAAAAAAAACCCCAGACCCAAAAAACGCGGTGGCAGAAGAAGCATCTCTCCACAGCTTCAGAGGCAAGGTGTGCATGGCTCAGCAGATCCGTGTCCGGCAGCTGGTTTTCCCCGGCCGGCAATGTGCACCTCGGACCACGTGTCAACAAACAACCCCATTGGAATAACAAATGGCGATAATAAGATTATCCTTTTGATAGTCACCATGGTAACTTGCCCTCTGCCAGCGCAGCTGCAATATCTTGATGTAACCATCGCTGAGGTGGCGTCTCAAGGCAGTTCCAGCATCTGTTAAACACACTGGCAGGCACAGCATGTAGCTCGGCTCAGCCTGGCATTTTGGAGATGTCAGAGGGGTTTTGGAGGTGTTGGAGGGGTTTTGGAGATGTTGGGGAGATTTTGGAGGTGTTGGAGGGGTTTTGGAGGTGTCAGAGGGGTTTTGGAGGTGTTGGAGGTGTTTTGGAGGTGTCAGAGGGGTGTTAGAGGGGCTTTGGAAAGGTTGGAGAGGTTTTGGAGATATTGGGGAGATTTTTGAGGTGTTAGAGATGTTTTGGAGGTGTTGGAGAGGTTTTGGAGGAGTTTTGGAAAGGTTGGAGAGGTTTTGGAGGTGTTAGAGATGTTTTGGAGGTGTTGGAGAGGTTTTGGAGGAGTTTTGGAAAGGTTGGAGAGGTTTTGGAGGTGTTAGAGATGTTTTGGAGGTGTTGGAGAGTTTTTGGAGGTGTTGGAGATATTTTGGAGGTGTTGGAGACATTTTGGAGATATTGGGGAGATTTTGGAGGTGTTTGGAGGGGTTTTGGAGGTTTTGAAGATGTTGGAGGGGTTTTGGAGGTGTTGGAGAGGTTTTGGAGGTGTTTTGAGAGGTTTTGGAGGGGTTTGGAGGGGTTTTGGAGGTGCTGGAGGGGTTGGAGAGGTTTTGGAAATGTTGGAGAGGTAAGTTTTGGAGACAGTGCTCTGCCTGGGGGTGCATACAGTAATTCATCACATGTAACAGGCGTATGCCCCATGCCTCCAGGCAGTGTCTGCTTGGCTGCAAGCTGCACGTCTCCTTCTTGGTGAGTTTTTATCAGCCTGCGTGGCCCAGGAACAGCATTTCCACCCACAGGGAAAGCCTGATCAGAGTGAGCAGGATGGGGACTCATGGAGTCAGCGCTCTGCTGGAAGCGTGGAAGAAAATCTGCCGTGGAAAAGACACAGGACTGCTCAACCATAATCTTCTTGTTGAGTCTCGTGGTTAGTTACACTCCCATGGAGGGTTTATTTTCCTCCCTCTCTTGTTTTGTTTAATCCTCTAATGTAACTGCAAGCATTTGCAATATCCCCATATGTATATCGTCCCCTTCAAAGCCTATTAAGCCGCCGGTTTCAGCAATCTCTTGTAATGGCGAATGCCACGGGAGAGTTTAGGAACCACAGGAAGTATTTTGATCTGTATTAACTTCATCGGTTTGGGGCTCCGGTTGGTCCCAGCTCCTTGATTTTGTCAGGCGGCAGTTAGGGGCTGGATTTCCTTTTTTTAAATTCACCCGCTCTTCTGGATCTCTCCATTAATATCGTCTCTCCTGGCCACGTCAGGCGTTGGAAAACTGACAGCCACAAAGCGCTCCAGGTTGAGTTAAAACTGGGGGATGGCAATAGGTGTTTAGGACCGGGTTTCTACGCCATGTAGCTTCGTTACCGTTCCTGACAACGACCTGCAGGGTGGGGGGTTCCCCCCCTCCAATTCATTTTAGTTATTTAATTAGTCACATGGGCACGAAGCCAGTAAACGCAAGTAGTGTCCTTGTGCCGCTGTAAGTCTCTTGGGAGGTCGGGAGGAGCCGGGAGGCAGCACAGGCGTCCCTGAGGGTCGGGGTAGGGGCCTAGGCCCGGGCGCAGGCCCGGGCGCAGGCCTAGGCCCAGGCCCACGGCTGCCCCACCGCGTTGCTAGGCAACGCGTGCCCCTCTCCC
>WAAD01006561.1:212033-272440 GCA_013389945.1 Fregata magnificens
GGGCAGCGTCCCGGCCGGGGGCCGCGGGCCCGGGAGGCCCCGAGGGGCCTGCGGGTGTCAAGGGCGGCCTTCGCCCCCGGAGCCGCCGTGGTAATGAATTTTAGAAAAGCTGTGGAGGCGGAAATTCTTCCCGGGAGCGTTTGTGCTGGGGGGGGGTTGAGGATCGCAGGTTGTCTCCAGTGCCAGCCGTGAAGGTGCCCGGTTCGCCTCCCGGTTAGCCTCGGAGAAGCTGCAGAAATGACCCGGATTCCTTTCTGTGCAGAGCGTTACTTAATTCTGCTGTAGATGCTGGTCTTGAGCCGCCTTCCAGCAGCGGCAGTCGCAGCTATGTGCAATCCTGCCGAGAGATACAGAGCTGAGATACGGCACGCTTTGATTTGCACAATCTTTTTTTTCTCTTGATAAGAAGCAAGAGGAGACATCTTCAGTCCACTGGGTGCACGCAGTCAGGCTTGCAGGGCTGGTAGGTGGAAATCTGTCTTCAGGGGATCGTGATGTGGCTCACTGTCACCGTACCAAGCGCTGACAGTGGCACGCTAAGTAACAACTGCTGTTCTCATTTTTCCCTTCTTTTACCTGCAGGGAAACCTTGCATCCTAAAATTTACTGGGTTGACAAAGGAAAGCCACAAACATGTAGTTTGCAGTTGATCAGTAAGTAGAGAGATGTGTTTGGCAGCCCTGGATCTGCTCATGGAAAACTGCCTCCTGTCCTGTCTCGCCCACAGTGTCCCACTGGGCGACAGCAGTAGTTACTGATCTAGTTTTCAAGCACTTTCTAGCTTAAGCTGTCTTAGATAATGTGGGCTCAGGCCTCGCACCCCTTTTCTTCGGGAAGTTGGGATCTTGGTTTGCAGTTGTGAATTTCTTCACCCAAGAGCCAAAATAATCACATCTGCGCGTTGTTTGCTGTGTTCCTGGCACCATCTATTGCTAGTTTATTGAAACTTTGCTCTCTGTAGCCCATTTTAAGTTGAAATTTGTTAGTCTGTTTGAGAAGCTTTGCTACTCGATACGGTGTCTGCTGGGGGGCGGATATGATCTCCTTGATAAATACAAGTAGCAGCCTGCTGCTACTGTGTCTGCGTGCACCTTGATCAGTCGGGGGGGATGTACCTGCCTGCTCAGGATGGACTCCAGACTTGTCTGCCAAGTGTCACAGGTCTTTCTGAATTCAGCTTCGGCCAAAGCTGGAACAAAGGGTGATAGTTCTTGAGGTATCTTCTTTTTAGTGAATACCCCTGGTTCACAAAGGTGAATAAATACTGGGGTTAAGTCTGGAGAATTTGGTAGACCAGTCGTATCTAACAAACCGTAGCTCTGCATGTGGAAAGAGGTTACAGAGTTTTGTGCTTCAGGCTGTGCGTTAATAATTGCAGGTGGCAAAAGGACTTCTTAGTTCTTCCCTTGCCTGCATACAGGTATGTACATTTAGCCTCCTGAATTACACCTTGTTTTCTTTTTTTTTTCCTTGAACATCCAATATTTTGTTCAGCTACAAGCCGAGTACTGGCTTTGGAAGTTGAGAAGCAGTCATCGGGCTATACTGCAGAATTTACTGTTGTAACTCATCATGTGACTACTGTGCAAGATTTTCCTTATGTTCCCATTTCCTTGGAGCTTACAGATGGGCATGTTCTGCTGCTAGTGTACCCTCCTTCCCGGAAACAGTTGGAAAAGTGTGAAGATGAAATGCTGTAAGGCATACTGGGAACAAATACAACGTAATTAAACTCTGCTGTCAAAAATACAGACTTGTGGAAGCAGATTTTATTAGTTGAAGTTGAATTGGGTTGATATGGAAGGGAGTAAGCAATGGGAGCTGTGATGAGTTAGAGCTTGATTAACTGGGAAGGAATGTTGGGAGCAACAAGTTGTAAAGTCAGAGCACCTGTCGAGGCAAGAAGGGGAACCAGTGATGCACAGCGTGCTCAGAAACTGTACGCATGTCGTAAAACAGGTACCAGTTCAGTGTGCTTAGATGCCTCTAATGCCTCAGAAATCTTAAGCCACCATTAAAAAGCTATTTAGTTTCACAGGAAGCTTGAATCATTTATTTGCTTTCTGAGGTATTCGTAAAGAGCAGCCCTGCTGTGTCCAGGTTTCTGGTCATCGTACCATGTGTGGTGGTTACTACGTGCTCGTGGCATGTCTGCTAAATAGTTCTTGTACAGCACCCAGTTTGTGGCTTTCTGTGAAAAAGATGTGTCAATGTTGATGATGTCGTGATATCTTTGTAGAGAAAATGGAGTATTGTAAAATACAGGCTGCTCAAGCGGATTTCTCTGGAGTGAAGTTAACCTCTAAACACAGTAACTAGCTCCAACTTACGTGCTCAGGTGGCACTCTTCAAGCTTTTCTCTGCTTTCTTAGAGCAGAAAGTATTAATATGGTTCCTAGTCAACTTTTAGGATCCTTCTAGATGATTTTAGTGAACAGCTTCAAAATAAATTACTGTTAGTGGAACTAGTCCTTGAATGCATTTGCGCTTAGCATCCAAATAAGCTATGCATTTGTCTCGTCACTCATTCTTTCACCTTCCTTATTTCTGCTTCCACTAGCAAGGATGAGCCACCTCTGAAGCCATCAGAGCTCAGTTATGGTCTCCTGAGCCGTATCAGTCACCTGGCAAGTGCATTCCTAACTCCCATGTGAGGTTGGAAGTCAGGTGATTACCTCCTAGCAAATGTATTCTTCAGTTATCTGGGATTTGTATCCTGCCAGCAACTAGAAGAACAGCTTAGGAAAAGGGACTTCTTCCAGGAAATGCTATTGTGTTAGGTAGCACATTTAAAGATGAAGTCAACCCTTCAGTCAGAGAACTGCAAACAGGCTTCTCAAACATGTTGGCTTGAGTTACAAAACAAGTCACTCTTCTTTCAGGTTATCGCTAGGCCTCGTAAACATGTAGCAAAGTGGGAAGCAGACAATAGAAGTAGCAGCAGCAGATCCAAAGAAGCTTGTGTCCCTGTTCTGCATGAAGCAAATATAGCTTGCAAAAATGGAAGTAGGCAGTGGGTGTGTGTAGCTTGAATCTTTCCAAGTTTTCCACAGCAGCATCCTAGCTTTTATTTTATAGCCCCTATTATCACCTTCCAATTTTTTTTAGCAGTAAGTGCTGTCATTTTCTTGGGCTTAAAGCTTCCTTTGGAGACCTGACGATGGTTTAAGCCTTCCATTTGCTAAGGAATAAAGTATGTCTGGACTGCAGCACATCTAGCCAAGTGTTGCTGGTGAGCCATAGGTTATTCTGGCACTCTTGGTAACCAAGGAGCTTGCTGCTGAATTACCAAAATAGCTCACGTTTAATGTGTATGTCAGTGTAGCTGAGCTGGTGGCCCTAAAGCTAGGTTGGATCTGTGGGCTGTGAACTGTCCTGCATTTGTGGCCCACTCTTGATGCCCACTGTGCAGGTGGCTGAGGACATCGTTGCATCGGGAGGCAGCAGCAGCTTCTTGCTTTGGCAAAAACCCTCTGCCTGGCTGTCCCGTCGCGCTAGAGACGCTTAAATCATGTTTGGGCTGCTGCCGCCTGGTCCTGAAGCAGGTGAGCTACGGGGATGTCTTCCCATAACAAGAGATGGAGAAGATGGTAAAGCTCCCTGTCACCGAGCGTGCTGCCTGTGCTGTGGCAGGCAGGGCAGGCAGGAAACGTGCGTGGCGAGGTGGCCTCTGCTTGACGGGAGGTTTTTGAGACCAAGAGAGAGCTGGAGCATGTCATACCCTCCCCCAGGCAGCGCCTGCTCCGACGCTGCTGGCTGATGTGCAGCGTCAAAGCTAGACCGCTGTGGTGTAGTAGTCTGAAGTTCTGTCAGCTTTCTGTATATCCCCTTAAAGTACATAGTTTAAAAATAAAAGTAAACCCTTTTAAAAACCGTTCTGACCTGCTGTACTGAGTAGAGAAACAAGAGAATAGGAACTTCGAAGTTCTAGCCTCGGCTCCAGAATCTGGCTTCCTTTTTTGGCCTTCAAGTCACGTCGCAACTTTCTATGCCCCTTTATTATCCCTGCTTTATTAAATCATTAAATGGGAGCTGAGACTTAACGCTGGTGAACTTTGATGCATCTCCTAGTTCTGCGGCAAAGCCTGCGTAGCGCAGCACGGCGTGGTGCATGGCCGGGCGGGCGGCTCTGCCTGCTGTGACAGCCTCGGCAGTAGCGTCTGCCTGCGGTGGCCCTGGGTGAAGGCTGAACCTGTGTCTCCCTTTTGGCGGAGTTAGAAGAAAAGGGAATCAGAACAGAGTTTGTAGCAGGAAAGCTGGTCTCAAGCGTGGCCGTTAAGGATGCTTCCCCCAGAATGAAAGCTTTTTCTCTGAAGAAAATAGCTAATTTAGTGGAATGTTTATACGTAATACCTTTCAGGATCTATAACTACAGTACATATGCCGTATTTCAAAGACCTGGGTAGCTAAATGTAGGCTGTGCTGTCTCCAGACGGACTAAAAGGTATTAAGGCAAAATTGTTGAGCCTCAAGGTCTACTAAACTAGCTCGAAAAGCCTTTTTCTGCTAGATGATGATCATGGCAATCCGCTGATAGATGAGTGTTGGCTGTTGGGATTATTTTAGTAGAAAAGCATTAAAACCTGGCAGGTACTACTCAGCTCATGCAGTGGGGTTCGGCGCTGCAGAGAGGTCGCTCAGTGTGCGGATACCTAAAAGCTCTGAAGGATTTGTGTTCTGTTTGGTTATTTTAACGCACGTTATTAGGCGTTGCCATTTAGCTCAGGGAGAAGGAGCTGCTATGACTGTATTTCTTAACGGATGTTGATATATGCAAAATAAAAAAAAAAAATGTAGCTTTTACATGTATAGACTGATACCTGGCTGGTAGAATAACGTGTCCTAAAATCCTTCCAAATCATTATCCTTTATCAGTCAGCAGATATTTCCTGTTAGTAACTGTATTTGTATTTGGGTCACTGCTGCATCCCGGGTGTTAAGATGGCAATCTACTTGTGGAGAAAAAAATAAGGTGTTTGCCAGCTTTGCTGTGTCAAAATAAAATGCTCAGGATACCATTTATAGAGGTAAAGTGTGTAGCAATTGGCTTTTTTGCCTACTGATGATGATGTTCAAGAAGTTGCTTACTCATCCAGGCAGCCCCTGGGGTTTCTTTCCGTGGTCAGAAATGGAGTGTGTCCTCTGAGAGCATCTGTCCCCTGGAAGGTCGGGAACGATGCAGCTTCTCTGAGCCCCGGCTCAGAAGCACCTAATGTTTATGAAAAGTGTTTCTGCGGTGAAGTAACTTTTTTTCCAACCGTACCCCCTGCATGCACGTGTCCTTTACTGTTTTCTTTATCTAGTTTTCTGTTTTCTATTTACAATTGGGATAGGAAGCTTTCCCTCCACCTGAAGTGTTTCAGGCTCTTATAGCAACATCGCAAATTCCCTAATTTTTTCCCCCTAATCTTCCCTGATCCCTCTCCTGTGGGGATCGTGCCCAGAATTACATTTCTTTTACCATTTCCCAGCACTTTGCATTCATGCTCCAGATTATCTTTTATTTGTTTCAGCATCTCCAAGTTTGTGGCTGAGTCTGCAAGTCTGTGTGTATTTTTAGCAGTTTGACTTAGTATAGCATTACGGCTTTAATTGCAGCATGAATTTCTTCCCGAGAGGGATTGTCGTGATTCCTTTTTGTCCCCTCTTTTGAGACAGGAGCGTACTCATCTGTTTTGTATACTGGCTTGTCAGGACGCCAAAGTCAGCACTGAATGCAGGGGATGCAGCCTTCTAGAGGAAAGAGTGTTTTTTTCCTTACGAGAGAGAATTTTGTCTGAAAAATCTGCGTTGTGCTTGTTTGATTCTGTCCTGCTTCAGTGGGTAAAACCAGAACAGATTTCTTCTGCACTGCAATACCACTAGTCAATTAGTAGATTGAGGGTGGTTTCTTCCACTGAAGTTTGTCTCAGTGGTTGTTTTCCTGGAGTAGTAACTGGTGTTGAAGAACAATGTCCTTAAAATCAAGGTCTGGAAGGGATACAGTAGAGAGCTACTCTGTAGTGGTTAGATTTGTGCCATTCCCGCCCATACCATTGCCCAGTTCCTTTGCTTATGGAGAGAAGATTGAATTTTCTACAATTCCTTGGCTTTCTTTGTGCAAACATAGAGGAGAAAAAAAAGAGGAGGATGATGTGATCCATAGCCTATAATCTCTGTTGTGCACGTGTGAGGTAGGTGCTCAGAAGCAAGGCTGTTCCTGCTCCCATCCGTGTCTGAGGGCTGCATCAGCTGCTCCGCTGCTCCTGCCAGCAACCCAGGAGACCAGGAGAAGAAGTTTGTGATGGGGGAAAGGTGAAGGAGGAGAAGGCTGCTTTGCAGCAGCTTGCAGCAAAGTTTCAGCTGCTTTTTCTTGTTTCCTGCTGGTGCTTGATGAAGCAGGCTGGGTCGCGTTGACCAAAGCCTAGTTGTGTGTCGGCCCGTCGGACCCCCACAGTCCCGCAGAGGATAGCCCTGCAACCTTCCCCAGAGGCTGCATGCGACGGTTGCCCCAGAACTGCAGGAGCTGCAAGGGTGAGAAGCAGACTGCTGTTGTGAAATACCCCAAAGTGCAGAAGCATTGCAGATACCAACATCTTGTTTTTCTTTAAGTGGACTAGATGTTCTTCCTGCATGTGCTGTCTTTCAGAAACATTTAAAATTAAAAAGAAAAAAGTCTTGCAGAGTTATTCCCATGTAAGTGTTATCCATGATAGTTTCATTATATGGTCTTAAATGCCCAGCCCAAGTTTTAATGCTCTTGCCAGTAATTAAACTTGCAATATCACAGTCTTTTTTTCCTTCTCTTTGACGGGGTGAGGGTCTTATATTGTATTTTTGTGTAGTCATACCTCCTTGGAAATCAGGTATGGCTGGTGTAATATATTGGGTAAGGTACAATCCTTCTCCCAAGTTTACCATAAACCTTGCACTGATGTCGCTTTGCGTAGTCTGGTGTTGGGAGAGTTTTTTCCCAAGGTAATGGGACTTGATCCTGCCAGGCAGAAGTGGATGTTGGAGAACTACCTGGAAAATGAGCAGCTGGGATGTGTCAGTGCGGTTAAATCTCAGCGGGGGTTTGCCTTTCCGTAGATGGAGCTGCATCTGAACAGAAGTGCCGCTTTAAGAAATATGCTGAATAATTGTTTTCTTCTTACATTCGCTTTCTTTTTTGCTTGTCCTAGTGTTTTCCATTTCCAACTCCGCATGTGTGCATACTTTCAGAGACTCCTTAAGTTAGGACTGCAAACAACTGCAGTTCAGAGTGTTTGTCCGGGTATTATTGTGAGTTGTGTGTAGGTTGAGATAAATAAGGGCTTATGTGCAGCTTTGCAGACAGTAAAGTATTTGAGAAGTGTTTTTAAAAATCTGTTAATGCATCTTGGATGGCTAAGTGCTGATATGCAAGCATGCCAGGCTTACAACTCCTATCACTTAGGCATCTTTTTTTTCCTAGTCTCCTCTCTGGTCAGAGGAGCTGCCACATTCAAACAAGTGGTGAGGAGCAAGCTTTTTAGCATTTTTAGGTGTCAAATATCCATCTGTAAGAGCAAGAATAGTGTTCTTTGTAGGAAGACTGGGTTAAAACTTGAAGATAGGTGTGTTTTTTAAAACGGACTTCAACTAAAAAGGCCATACTCTGTACCTTTCCTAAGTTCATTTTACATGCTGCTGCTCATCTATTGATTGTTCTGGACCATCTGAGTAAGAAGATGCAAGCGTTTTTCTTAATGCTTTTTTTATTTTTATAAGGAGTTTTTTTTATTCCCCCCACAAATACCCTCCCCCCCGACATACTTGTGTCCAAAATAGTATGGCCTTGGGATCTTTTTCCCACCTGCCTTTTTAAAACTTGGGTTACTTCACCTAAAATGGCAGGGGAAGTGTTATCTCAAAATGAGTTAAGCTGCATGCATTTGTTTGGGCCAGCCCTCTGGTCCTGTTTGTGCAAGCCTAGATTTGCTTATGCAGAGAAAAGGGAAGTGATTTGTACCCTGTGACGGTGGTTCCGGAGCTCCTGCACGAGCATCGCCTTACAAGAAAGGAGCATCTCCTTACAAGAAAGGACGGGATCTCCCTCCAAGGTGGCGCAGGCTCGTTTGAGGTGTGACACATCCCTGGGAACCCGGCAGAGGGAGGGGGTGGGATGAAAGGACTGACCCAAACACTGAGGTTGCAAAACTGTTCCCTTCAGAGATGAGTTTCTAGACTTCACTGGAAGAGTTTAAGTTACTTCTCTACTCTGGGAGAGTACCAGAGTCACCGTGCAGTGTTTTAGCATCCGGAAAGTGGCACGTGCCCAGCTGACCAGCCTTGGCAGATGATCGATCTTGTGCGGTGTCCATCCGAAGAGCATACTGTGACTTTATGGCTCATTTTTTCTGATAACACCCAAACTGAAAATTTGTTATTGGTGGTGGCTTAAAAAGCGGTGGACAGCAGCCGAGAACTGTCTGAACCGAGTGTCTGCTGAGGAAAGTCTAATGACTGTAGCTGGGTTCTCAAATTTAAGTCATAAGTCCAAAAAGTGACTCTAGTGCCGCCTGTACCCACCTGGGACCGCTGTGCTATGGTGATACGCAGTCGTATGATGCAGAGTATCGATCTCGAGTAGACTGCTTTGGAGACTTCTACACTTCCCGTCTGTATATGATTATTTTATCAACTACTTGTTTGGGGAAATAATGTGTTGCTAAGTCCTCTCCCCGGCAGCTAAACCACAATAAATCAATTGGCAAGTCATCGGCACGTGACCAGCCCGCCTTCCCCGGGCGGCAGCAAGAGCGGGGCTTGTAACGGCGCTGTATCTAAACCTTACTTTGCTTATGCCAGCTTGTTAGGATTATTTTATTCCTTCAGTGGGTTTCTAAGAGAATTTCTGGGTGTTGAATTTTAATGCTCTGTTTGCTGCGTTTCCATGTAATGAGCATCTTTTGTAAACAGCAAAGCAGATGTGAAATGCATGGTGGAGGACACGCTGGCTGCTGGCCTTGATTATGTCAATTAGTTTAGAAAGAATCGGACTCGGACACTTGAGCCTGTTAGTCAAAGTTCAACCTTAAAACCTGAAGCCTGGTTAACTGAACCTGCCTGTACAAGAAGATTTAAGAAATAAGATCCCTTAAGTATTCACAAAGGTGCCTGATTACTTGTGCAGCAGGCAGTGTTTACAGGTAAGATGATCTCTTTATCCTGTTGGAGAAATCAGCTTATCACTGCTGGCTCTCCATAGCCTGTTCCATGCAGTGGTGTTCAGCCCGTGGCTGTTTTTAGTCCTTAGCTGCTGTTTAAATAAAATGCCCTGATTCCTGAAGTGCAGTCTGGGGTGGTGAGTTGTATGGGCGGAAGGGCCTTGAGCCGCTCTGGTGCTGCACACCAGCTTCATCACCACGGGGAGATGGAAAGTAGCGTAGTGCCTCTATTCCTCCGTCGATTGCCTTGAGGTAGAACAACAATTCATGACTTTTATAGTAGATTTTTTGCTTAAATTGTGGTATAACAGAAACGGGTTTGCAAAATCTATGTCTCCTTAGTGAACTGCCAAAGTTGCGGCTCTTGAAACGAATGAACCAGCTAAGCGGGTTGTATTCTGCAGCCAGGAGATCTCTTGAAATGGCACCAGGAGCCTGAACTGTTCTCAAAGCACAGAGTGAAGCCGAGTCTAGTTTCAGTTCATTAAACCACAAAAACATCTCTGAAATGCAACAAGGAAACTGAGAATAAAGGCTGAGCTGCGTCTTGATACCATCAGCAGTGTACTGCCGGGGAGCACATACGTTGTAGGGTCTGCGTGCTGTCTCCTAATTTGACCTCTGCATGAGTTACACTGGTAAGGAGACCCTGGGCATAAGTGTGAAACCCCAGACTTCTCAAGTCATTAGCTGGAAATGATTAAATGTAGTGGGTGACCCTGCCTTTGAGCTGCACAGCTCTGCCTCCCGGTAGTGTGCGTTCATCCTTTCTAGAGGACCTGTTGGGTGTCGTACAACTCTTTTTAAAACACTTCATAATTCTGCTTTTGTTGCTAAAAATAATACTGTGCTTCAGTTCTTTCATGAACTTCGCTGCATCGAGTGACCCAAGGCTGTTCCCGGGGTTCACTGAAGTGGTGATATCTGTGCTGTGACAGCTACAAAAGGAAGGCTTTTGTGACCTACACAAGTAGGCTTGAAATGACCCACCATCTTTCTGAGAGCGTAATTACTAATTTACGTGTTCGTTATCATGTTATGTTAGGGCTTGGGCGGGGAGGGGCTCTGAAAGACACCCTGGTGATTCTTAAATAAGTAAATTACTACCCTAGTACATAGCATGTTAGGTATATGTATTATTAAATTAGCCTCGACTGAGTTTCCTTAAATTATCTACAACGCTAAAATATAAAATAATAGAAGGAAGAAAATTCAGCAGCTAAAGTGTAGTGGTTTGTATGTGTACAGCTGTACTATTAAACCACTGCACAAAATTGGAAGCAGAAGGCTCCGAGGTGGAAGAGGATGGGGCAGTGTAATTTAGCAAAGGCAGGGTGATGATGAGCTATTTCATACTAGCAGCTGCCGCTGTGGTGCGTGCATGACTTTTCTTTTCCCTTCTTAACCCTATGCACTGGCTTCTTGGCGGCATTATAGCAATTCCTGCTGGGAACACGTCAAACAAGGGGGTTTCAGGTTGGGTGCTCTCCTGCAGTCCCTCCTGTCCTGGAAAAGTTGCCAGTTAAGAGCACGAGCTGGTAGATATAGTGGATACTCATTTTAGCAGAGCTGGGTAAAACGTGGTAAGATCCAAATCGTGATTACCAGGAGGAGGCTGAATTGTGCTGGGCTGGGTGTCTTGCACTGGCGATGGTAGGAGACGTGGTGGGTAGGAAGGGGATGTAGAAGCAGGCTCAAAAAATTAGGAAGTCAGGGCTGTGCTGGAAAAATATCTAGATTTGCTATCAATACACGATGTAGGGAGGCTTTCTGTGCTGGTAGGTGTTAGATACAGTGTGAAAAGTGCTTCAGCGGTGCAGGTATGGAAGGGAGGGATGGAACAAGAGTGGGCGTCTGAACTAAAAACATGACGGGGTGCAGAGGGGTGGTGAATAACAGCTTCCTAAAGGAGAGAGATCCCAACTTCTTTATTTAAAGAGTAGAGATGTTGGAGGGGGTTTAGATCTGCAGTGAAGGCTTCTGGGGTTCAGCGGTGCAAGTGTTTTTCCTACCTGCCACTGAAAGAGGTGTTCTTAAGGTTCAGCTTTTGTGGTGTAAAATCTGTTCTTCCACGTCAGAGGAAGGTGTTCCAGTGCTGCCTGGAGGATGGTCGAAGTCACCTTTGTAACACTGCAGCTGCAATTAACATCTTACTAAAAAAAGCTTTGTAGAGGGATTACCTTAATTTTGTCTTGGAGTATATCCATTTCCAAATACATTAGGAAAAAAATCAACAGACATAACCCTCCTCTTACAGTTGTCGTCAGCCTGAGTTGCTGTATTTAGAGCGTCGTTTGTATGATCGATACTCTACTGAGCTGTTAATAGCAAACATTAAAAGGTTAACAGCTTGTGTTTTTATGGCAAAGCATTAGAGAAAAGCTTTCCTCTAAAAGAAACAATCGCTTTAGAGAACGTAAAATGAAGTAGAAAGATAGGAAGTGAACTCTAAATGAAAGCACTTCTGGAGAAAATTGAAATAGCTTTATAAAGCACATCCAGAATGATCAGGTACTTTTTTAAGGGGGGGAGGGAGGGGGTGTCTTTGGTTGTATGCAAACTAAAATTAGTGTTGTATCTTCTATTAAAGTAAATGTGCAATGTCTAATTTGCAATCCAGAAATCATTCCTCTCTTATTTGCCAGAGTTGGATGAGTAAGTCATCCCACCCGAACGCTTTAGTCATAGGCTGCAGGCTAAACCGAACTTGTTATGGACTCCTGGTTTAAGCAGCAAGGTACAAAAATTTTTGCTTCTCTAGAGCCTTACTGAGGTGCGGTGAACTGGAGTTTGAATGGCCTAAAATGCAGTAAGTTAGCAGCTATTGGTATTTTTTCCTTAATCAACAGAAATCAGTTAATGGCTCATACATCTTAAAATGTAATTGAACGATAGCCCTGAGATAAGCTGGTACATCCAGGTTTTGCAGATCCTTCTTTTGGTACTTTGGTGGATGGAGAATGTCTTTGTGCAAGTTCTTGGTAGCAAGTCTCAGCATTTCCGCCAAAATAGGAAACTGTCGTCTCAGCTGTGAATCTTATAATTTTTCTGGTTGTCTGAGGCTGCTATTAAAGGTTGGAGTTCATAGATAAATGGTATGAGTAAGCAGCTACACAGCTCTGGTTGGATAACTGTTAAGGAAACGCCTTCAGCAAACTTAATGAGGCAAAAATGGGGATGGTAAGGATGTAGATTGACAGTGGCTCTCTCCCACCCTGATCCATGTCAAGGCACACTCAAATCAGGCAGGGCAATGCCAGGAACAGCAAACTTGGGGCAGACCTGACGCTTGCCCGGTCCATGCGGCACGGACCCAGCGTAGCACAGCAGCAGCAGTTAATGGCACCTATTTTGGGGAGAATCAGCTATGACACCTCTCTCCAGAATGCTATCTTGGAAACAATTTCTAGGTCAAAGGATGGATGTCCTACTGGAACGCAGGAATCTGTAGCTGTCAGTGCACTAGCATTTAGACCCGCTTGCTTACTTTTGTGTATCACTAACTTGTTCACCTAACCAAGCTGTGACTGAGGACATCATCTTTGGCTGGAGGATCTGCTGAATCTGGCAGCTGAGATCCTCCCTGCAGCAACCTGCAGGGCAGAGCTCAACCATAGCATTTGGGCAATCGGAAGCAGTGGAGCTAGTGTGGATGGTGGCATGTCAGATCTTACCTTGACTCTTTTTAGTGAATTGCAAAGGTTTTCGTGGTAAAAAGCCCCCATTACCTGCTCTGCAAACGGGATGCATAGATTTGAGTATTTTTTTCTTAAATGGTTGACAGCAGCATTTCCTGGCAGTTTGATCCAGCCCTGAGTAGCCTGAGACGTTGGGGGTGGAAGGGTCAGATTTTACAGCTTGTGAAAATGAGTGGGAAGTATTTCTAGTTTAATAGTTGAATATTTTGTAATGCCTCATGAAGGTGAGGCAAACTGCCAGCCCTTACCCAGAAAGTCTCTAGTAAATTCTGCTAATGATGGTCCAGACTTCATGACTTTCCTTGAAAACCTTTAAAAATGAAATTTGCATATGACCCAAATGGCTGAACTTCAGCTGAATTTCAAAATGAAGTGAGTGCTGGTGGTTCTGACTGCCTGTGGGGTTTGATCTTGTCCTGACTGTGCAGGACTGAGGCAGTCGTTAATGGCCACGCGTGGCTGCTCGGTATCAGGATTCATCGGCATTTCTCTTCGCAGACGCTGGTGATACTTTCCTGTTCTTTTCTTCAGTGCAGAGTAATCACCAAGCCCTAGAAGAAAGCAAACTGCATATTAACGTGAGCAACACTACTGAGCTGCAGCTGGAAATATTACAGACAGGTACAGCCGCAGGTCCTACAAGCAGCGCTACTTTTATTATAGCCTCAGTAGATCATCTACTTTCTGGGGTGTCTGGATATAGGTACAGTAAATTTCCTCTGCAGCTCTGCAACAGCATGTGTCCTCTTTATCTAGGTGACCTAGTTATCAGAGCCTTTGCTTGAAAGGTGGGTGGTTACCACATGCTCCAGGAATGGTTAACTTGAGGAATACCCAAAGGCATTAGCAAATGCAGAATGCTGCTCTCTAACTTTTTAAGTCCTGCCAATAAGACTAAATAGAAGGGGGTGCACTTGGTGTGGCCATCAGACAGCACGCGGGGGAAGACCTGGGAGGCTCTCCTGGGCTGGGTTTTGATTAATTCAGACAATTTGTGCTACTCCACCTTCCTTTGGCCAAACCTCCGTAACAGCCGGGAGAAGTCAAATAGGAGAAGAAAACAATCTCACAGGTCATGCTGTTTCTGCCCAAGCTGGCCTTGGATTCTGGCCAGCCTAGGCTTTTTACATCAAATGCTTGCATTGTGCTCTCTGTTTTCTTTTTTGCTTTTGACACGTTGAACATTGTGATGGTGGTGTTTTTATACAAAAGATTAAGCGTGTTCCTAGGAGTAGGCTCTGTCATCTTCAAAATCTCAGTGCCGAGGCAGTTTGACGTCAGTGGAGGACGTGTCAGACGTTCAAGATTTGAGAACTCGGCAATTCATTTCCAAAAATAGGAAATAAATCTTGAATCTTGGAAAAAAATTTACTTACCTCAACTACTCTTCCTCAAGAAGGATTGAATGAACTATCCCAAAATGATTGAGCCCTGCCATTCCTGTGTGACAAGCTAACACTTCTCTGTGAATTGAGTTGATCTTGATGTTGGCTGGTGGAGGGGTGGAGCAGGAGAAGAGTGCTTCTGGCAGAGATATTTGCATCAAATTGATCTGCCCAACATTTGGAAACTCCTGTTTGGGGGGTTGGCATCAGAAACTGCCGGTGAGACTTACTCTGTGTTGAGCAGCAGAGAAGTAAACTGCAGGGATTTACAAAAATGTTGGATATGTATGTCTGGATGTAGTTGGGAGGATCTTGCAACAATGTGCAATGTCCCAGAAAGAAATGCATAGAAATGGCAGTGCGGCTATATCCTAATGTCATTAAGAACTCCACTTAATCAAATTTTTTTTTAAGTGAGGGTCTTATCCACAGTGTTGCTGTTATCTGGGAAATGGTGACTGGCAGGAGGAGCAGACGACTGTTCCATGGCTGAAGGCCTGGCTTCAAGGAGAAGTTTACAGTGCAATGGACTGTTTGCAGAGACCATGTATAAATGGATTAAAGAGGTGATAATGGGTGCTTGATCTTGCTTAAGCTGGCAAAGTGGCTTTGATTTGATTTTAAGCCAATTTCCACCATACAATGTTTCTTGCTAAAATAATCCTTGCTTTGTAGAGCAGGTCTTTAAAAAGAAAAGGAGGGGAAAAAAAGGCAAAGAGGGGAAGGAAGAGTAAAGGTAGGATGAAATTCAGTATTCCTTTGCTATGTAATTGAGAATGCACAGTGTCCTACAGAGCATCCATTTCCAGAACAGAGCAGAATTTGCGTTCCCGTGCTGTTGGGTTGAGTTGCGGGATCTCCTGGAGGGTTAATCCAACCCCAGGCTGTTTGAGGAGGGTCTCCTGGTGCTTGGCCCTGTGGTGCTCCTTGGGGAAACTGCTGTACGTGGAAACGGGAACTAGCAGAAGCCTGTAGTGTTTCTGCAAGTTGTCTCACTTGCTTGTCTCTTTGCAGAAGACTGCCAGTCATCGTTTTTATTTTTTGAGGCAGAACTTTCAGTTTTCTTTAATGGTTTACTTTGTTTCTGTGCAGAGGAAGGTCGGGGCTTGAATCTTGAGGCATTTATTATTGATAGCACACGTTGAAAACATTAGAGGAATGACTAATAGCATGGTCTGTACCGTAGCAGTACTGTTTTCTAAAGCTATCCATTATCAGGCTTAGACTGTAAGGGAAGTGTGGCACAGCTAGAGAGGCTAAGCTCAGTGGTGAGCTGTTACTAGAATAAAATTATCCCAACTCGAGAGAGCTGCAGAACTATAGTGACCTTGCAATGGCTGTGTGCTAATTCTGATAATTTTTTTTTTAAGACTTATAAACACTGAACTATAACTGATGAATTCCAACAATAAAAACTAAATTTGGGGATGGGGGGGATGTTCATCTTGAATCAAATTGCTGAATACTTGTATATTGCTTTTCAAAGTGCTGGAAATGCCTTAATCTTTCAAGCCGCTACTTCCTGCGCACCATCGGCGTTGCAGGTGGCAGCATGGCGCAGCGTGGCACTGAGGCAAAGATAGGAATAGGTGTCAGGAGTCCTCAGAGTTCATGCTCCCCATGCTATCGCTGTATTTATTATCTCTAAACATCTGAAAGCATCTTCATTTGAGAATTATTTGACAAGGGTGAGCTAACTTGAAATTACTAAATGCCACCCAAAAAAAAGAAACTTCTCGTATTGTTTTCGTTAGTTAATGCAGCTGAGTAAATGGTCTTTCATGTCCAAAGCTTTCACTTGCAGCGGACAAATCTTGTAACTACTTCACACCAATGAGCAGTTTAAGTTCCAGATTGTTTTGCCCTCCACCTGGACTTCATGCTCTTGGTTTCGAGTGCCTCTGTGACATGAATGATACCGACCTCCTGAGTGCAAGTCAGAGTGGAAGTTACTTTTAACTCTTTCCTTTAAATGTCGTTCCCAGGCATCTGAAGAGGCCTCGCTACGGGCTTTGGAGAGTCTAATGACAGAGTTTTTCCACAATTGCACAACGAATGAGCGGAAACGCGAGATAGGTGAGTTCATGCCACTTCTAAAGGCTGGTCCCCTTTGCTTTCTGCTGCCTGCAGACCTCAGCAGTGGTGACTTGGTTATGTTAAACAAATATAGCAGACGAAAGGGCTGTATCTGATACCGAACTGGCATCTTAGCCTCTCCTGCTTGTGTATGAACTTGGAGTAAAGGCTTACGTAGTTTGGGTTTCAGAGATCCCGTGGCAGGTCCTATAGATAATTAATATGTCAGTAACTGTCTACTGCTGCGAGCATGGAGGTGTAGTTTGTTATGAAGGGTAGTGAGTTGGTTAGGGTAGGAGAAGGGTGTTATGTTTTTCTCTGGCTGTACATTGTTGAATTGCATGTCCTGGAAAACCTCTACCTTCTGCCTAGGGGTGAAGCATGGACTTCAGATTTATTCAACATTAAGAAGGGAAAGCAGAAGACTGTCCTAGTTAATGTGAAATGACAAGTGGGAATAAACAGTGAGGTTTCATTTTGCCTGGTATTATTAAATATGTCCTTCTACAAACCAGCGGAGATCTTACAGGTGCTCTAGATTAGCTTCTTGCATCCATGGTTAATGGGTGTAAATAGGCTGTTTGCTTTTATTCTCAAAATTCTGTCATCTCTGTAACTGCAGTTCCAAAAGTATGATCAGCCTGAAAGACTTCTCCCAGAAATCTGGTAAAATAAAGAATGAGCAACTAGGCAAGTTGTTTTTTGTTTGTGTGTTTTTCTTTTTTTTTCCCCCCTATTGTGGAGATCTCCTGCTGTGGAAAAGGTAAAAGCCTTTGGCGTCCCCCATTTTCCTGCTTAAGTTGCAGGAAAGAAACCAACTGATTAAGGCTTAAATTTGATTAGCCTGTAAAACCCTTGCAGCTTTTCCCTTTGCCACATTTGGTACGTAGTCACTTGATGTGAGATGACCAAATCCTGTACCTGACTGTTCAGAGAGGTTTTTGATATGCTGACCTACAACAAAGTCAATGGCTCTTGGAGCAATTGCATTAAAACAAGGGTGTTTTTTAATGCTGTGTATGATCTGAAGTACTCTTGGTCTTTCACAGTGACCTGGTATCCCAGCATTTGGCTTTTGTAGGTAAAATGGTAATGCTCATAATATAATTTTCGTGTGATTTGTTTTAATATTCAGCTATTAGTCTGGTGTAGTATTTATGTCAAAACTGTATTCTAAAATGACTTTTCAGGCCTATTGTTAGATTGCTTTTAATAGTTCGGAGTGTGATTTTATTTTTTTTCCCATCCTCCAGGTGGTTTGAGTCATTCCCTGAATATGGGGTTTCTTCCATGCTCAGTGTGTTATTGTGCTATTGGTATACATTGTTATGGATTTGTTTACAGCTTAAGAATTTTAATGTAATTTTTTAATACTTTATTTTTTTCAGAGGAGCTCTTAAATAACTTTGCCCAGCAGATAGGAGCCTGGAGATTCTGCCTCTATTTCCTGTCAAGTACAAGAAACGACTATGTAATGATGTACAGTTTGACTGTGTTTGAGGTAAGATGTGCACTGTTGCCTGCTTAGTGCATTTTCTGTCTGGTGCAGTTTTATATGGCAATCGATTTTATTTGAAAATATTTGTCTAAAATGGCAGTCCTAGTAAGTACGGTGATAAAGGATGCTTTTATTGCTCTCTCCTAGAGAGGTTGCTTAATGGCAGGCTGAGAGTAGGAGAATATGAATCTTTGTACACAAAATGAAGAATTAATTTCCTGGCATCTCTAAGTACAAATTACCTACAGGTTCAGAGGCTGCTTGTTTTCTGCACAATGCTTTTAAGAGTGTTATTGCTTTTATACTCTTTATGGTCAGAAAAATGTGCATGATTACCTGCTACTAGCTACTGCAAACTTTAATGCTAAGAGGGAAGACAAAGTCGCTTTTATTTCTCTGACGTCTTGTAATTGTGGTTGATGCCCTTGAACTACATCCCGCAAGCTTATGTGCTAGTTGTAGAAGACCACATCCCACTCTTTACCTATTTATAAAAGAACAAAGTTATCGTTAAAAGCCTAAATATTGATTTGTGAATCTACTGGAAGAAACAAAAGTATTCTGTGAACAGCTCTGTTTTATCAATTGATTTTTCAGTGACCAGCGCAGTGTCCTTCCCTAACGATATTCTGGGGCTTGGTCAATGTCATGCCTCGCCCTGGTCTGTTTGTGGCCGCTGCATTGTGTCCTTGGCTGGGTTGGCAGTCTGAGCTGTGCTCCTAAATCAGAGGGGTTTTCTAGCCACTTTTTAGATGGAGCAAACAACTCTGTTCTTAACAGTTGTGTTGTTTTGGCAAATTATCCACGTTGTTGACTCCTTCACTTAAATTGTTCACTTTATTTAGCTGGGGTTGCACAGGGAGTCTGGACTTGATCTGCAAACTGAAACTGGTTTGCCTTCCTCTCAAAAAGGGGTAATCATGACAAATGGTATGGGAGTTGTTCCCTGCTCTGGGGATGGATGTCACACAGCAGCAGCCTGCACTAATTAAACTGATTTTCATGAAAAGGAAAACGTGTTTGATGACTGAGCCTCTGCCTCTCTGNACAAAGCAGAACAAAGAAATCACTGTCCAAGTGTAAAGTGAGGGACACAAGTCCACAGCTCGGCTCAGAGATTAGGATCTCTCCATCGAGGAGCTTGAATTTCCAGAGTTAACTGCTGTAGTGCTGCGCATTTGCCTGGTCCTCATAGCCGTAGTCTGCAACTTCATTGGTCTTCGACTGTTTGTGAGTACTGAATGTCAGTAAAAGCACGTATATAAACGCAAGGATCATTCCCAAAACTTCCCGAGAATGTTGTATTTTCTAGAATGTCTAGGAAGTTTAAAGTGCATCTGGAATACAAATCCTCGTGGCCCCCTTCCAGATGAACCATTTTCACTTCTTGCTTTTGGAAAAGAGAATATCTTTCCGAAAACATTTCACAGGTGGAGAAAGCTGCCACTTTCAGGTCAAATGAGTAGGACAAAACTTGGTGGGCATTAAAGCATGAATATTAGAGCTAAACCGTCTTCCGGTTTTATTGGGGTGTCTGAAACTTGTTCTGGATTTGCATTGAGGAACTCTCCTTTGGTTGGGTCATCGTTGTTTTTAAGCAATACTTCTGGATCTTCACTGCAAAAAAACCCCCAAAGCAACCTCTTTGAGGCACTTTGTGTGTAAATATACCTCTGTACCTCTACATTGTGAACTGGTACCTCCGTACGGTACGTCTGTACTGTGAATTGGATCTGCTTTGACCTTAAATAATCTTCCATTTTCTGCAACAAACCACTTCACAGTATCTCCTGCTTTTGGGTTCTCCAAGCTGTGTGCCTGCAGATGGGTACAGACATTGCCTCAGTAGCAGGCCTCCTCACTAAGTTATCCTGAGAGGCTCAGCTCCTAATGCTCCAGAGCCCCTAAACGGGATCGTAGCGTGGCAGGAATGCAATTTGCAGCTCTGCCTTCTTATGGACTTTGTCCGGCTTTAAGTGGACTAAAAGCTTTCTGTTCAAGTGGTGCAAGGCAGTCACTCCGATGGCGACCTTCCAGCTTACCTTCCTTCTCCTGAAGGAGACCCGGGTGGCATCAGAGTTATCTAAAACCAAACTTGCTTCCCCTCTTTTTTTTTTCTGCTTCATACAAGGCTATGCTTCCCCCTTTAAAGGGGAAAATCTAGGTGTCCAGGGTTAAAAGATAGTGGAAATACTTTATATGTATGCCAACTACTTCTAGTTGTCTAGTTCTGCTTGACCCAAAACCAGTTAACATGGTAACATGCTGGTTGCTGTCACTTGTCAGTTAATAGAAATGCTAGTGCGTCCAAAGAGAGATCGGTAGCAATTTCTGGGGCGTTGAACCTCATCTTTTGTGAAACGTAATGTTGGAGGGCTTCTACAAATCTGATGTTGTTGTGGTGGGGGCGGGTTTTGGTCTTTTGTGTTTGAGTTTTGTTGAGCAGCTTGAGCCATCACTGTCTTCGGTTGCCCGAGTACCCGATTAGGTAGCAAAGCTTATTCCAAGTTAGTTACTGGTGCAGGGTTTGCCCTCTATTAAGCTGCTCTTGTTCTGCCTAGCTTAGTTTGCACACACTCACCTCTTCATGTTGTTAAAGATGTCAGGGTTGGTACTGGACTGCTGAGCAGTTAAAGCATCTTAAATTTCAGCTCTTTGCCCAGCGAGCCTGGGTCAGAGCTCTAACGAGAGAAACATCTTCCGCTTAGCCTGCTAATACCTGCTTGTTTCCTTATCTACAGGTCTGCCCATGGTAGCAGAGAAGGTTGAACTACATCAGAAGTAGATGCTTAAGTTTTTAGCTGACCGTGCTTGGTCAGTGAGAGGCCTGGATAGATTTGAAAGCTATAGCCTTTTCCCTGCCTGTGCATTGTGCCAGACAGGGCAACCCTGGGGCTTAAGACGCAACAGCTCTGCCTGGTGCTCTGTCCCTGCATTACGTGCCCATGTTCTTTTGCTGTTTAACTTCAGTGAAGCATGTCTAAGATGAGCTTATTTGGGAGGTCTGTTTCTTTTCCAGAACCTAATCAATAAGATGTGGCTTGGGGTCCCATCACAAGACAAAATGGAGATCCGCAGCTGCCTGCCCAAGCTCCTTCTAGCTCACCATAAAACTCTGCCTTACTTCATCAGGAACAAGCTCTGCAAAGTCATTGTGGATATTGGCCGGCAAGACTGGCCAATGTTCTACCATGACTTTTTCACTAACATCTTGCAGGTAAGAAGTTTCTAAAGGGAAAACTTGGTTTCATTCACAGAGAGACGCTGTTTTGTTTCCTTGAGTAGCGACTTCGCTTGATGAAGATTAAATAATTACATGAAAAACAAAGTTGCTTTTTAAATTCCTTTAACTTTGCAAATAACCCCTAGCTTCCTATGTGTTACACTTCTTTCTAGTGTTATAAGTTTTTTGACAAAGGAACAATACCGTGCAACAAGTATCAACTGCACTTTGAATTTTAAATATTTAGGAGTAGTTGTTGAAAACGTAGGGGTTGTGGGTTGTTCTTTAAAGAAAAAAGTCAGTAAAACTCTGGATGCATCACTGGATGATTCTTAAAAGCGAAGTTTCTGAACATAGCTGTTGGAGATTTTTCACTTAGTAGCCAAAGATACCCTAAAACCTTTGGTATCTCATCATGTAAAGTCACTAATGGAATGTTGTTGGGGTGTTTAAGAGGGCTCTTGCAGGAAGACTAGAGAATGTATTTGAGGATCCTGGCTGGGACAGTGCCATTAGTTTGAATGTTGGTTGTAATTCAGCATCTTCACAGTGTGTAGCCTGAGCCAGGCTAAACAGCTCGCTGCCGCTGGAGCCTAACTAGGCTAGTGCAAACCTCCTCTTTTGGTTTAAGTACTTTTGTTTCTGGTTCTCCTAAAATTGTTCATAATTGGCTTAGAGGCTGACTGTAAACTGAAGTGCTGCAGAGTCTTTTTCTGCTGACATAATTACGTGATTTGAATGCAGCTATGCCCACAGACAAGCCACAAGGCAGTTATTTAAATAAATCAACGTCCTGGAGTGTCAGGAGTTTATTTGTTAAGACAAATGGATTTAGTATTAATTGCAAAATTTAAAAAATGCTAACTTGGCTTACAGAGCTTGTTACTAATTGGTGTAATCTCTTTTCAGATAGCTTTCTGTAGTCATGTAGTGAGGCATGCTGCAATTTGTTCCTGAATTGTCAAATTGACAATAAGTACTCTGAGACAATTGTGCACACTTACAGTTTTGGCTTTCATTTCACCTGGATCTGAACTGAAATGCTTTCTGAGCTTCTACTTGCTTTTCTAGCACTTTGGAGGTTATCTTAAGTGATTGCAGAGCCCACTTTGGGTATCTATTTTTCCTTAAGACTCTCCTTGTGAACTCAGCTGCAGAGGGAAGTGTTCCCATGAATTAATTTCTATAGCAGACACCTTCGAAAAACATTCAGAGAAAGTGGAAGAAAAACACTGATACTGAATTCCAAGACCTCAAAATAATGAAGAGTAGCACAGGAGCAGAATGACTTGTGCAGTTGCAGATGAGTCCTGTCTCAAGACTTTCTTCTGAGATCGTTTGAAGCAGCTGTTTGATTCTTTAGCATTAAATTGTATCCCAGTACTCTAAGTAGCCTCTCAAACTTTTACTGAACTGTTGGAGGGGTGGAGAAGAAAAGTAACTTGGACTACTGTATTGTCATTATGCAAAACCAGTAATTCTACATAGAGAGTGCTACTTCCTTGGAGGTATGAAATTTGTTTAACATTACTGAAGTGCCAGTGCATGGTGTTGCTAAACCTCCTGATATTGTCAGAAAATATTCTGAGAGATGATGATCAGTCTCTTTTGCAGCTTACTAACAAGTTGTGTATTTCATTTAATTCCTTAGCTGTCTGCTCCTGTGCCATCGTACTTCCTTTCCGAAAGCCAACCTCACGTGCATCTGGACTAAGAGCTTTCAGACGGGCTTTCCCCCCCGCCACGTATTTCACCAAACTGTGTAGCCTTAGCAGTGTTAACTCAGCCTGTCTCTGGTTTGGGAGGTCATGGAGATTAGGACTGAAGTCAGCCTGTGTTACAGAATTTATGACTTCAAGGATTAGTTGTAGTAATTGTGGTTGGCTTTAGACTTTTTTTTTTCCCAGAGGGAGTAGTGCATAAATCGTTTTGGATGTTCCAGGTCAGCAGTGAAGAGCAGTGTTGTCTTTCACCTGAAAATAAAACTTTGTCCCCCTTGAAAGTGTCTTTAATATCCCAGTGGCTAATGAAGGCAAAAATCATTGCTTTCTCCAGTCCTATTCCTGCGTGTGCTGGAAGTGACTCTTTTTAGGGTAAATGTGATTTGCAGTTTGAGATGCAATACAGATGCAAGGAGAGGTCGGATCCCTTACTGTGTTCTGGTGTCATCTGATATTGGCTGAAGCTTTTTGTCTGTATGGAGGGATGGGCTTTTTAATAGGAAACTGCTTGGCTGATGATGCAGGCTCCTGACCTGAGCGTGGCTGCGGAGGCAGCCCTGTTACGTGGTGAAACTGCTGGTGCTGAGGCAATTCTGAGAAGTGATGATGTCAGCAGAAAGCAGTAAACAGAAGGAACAAACCGTTACTGGTAAACATGCTGGAACAGAGGACGTGTGCAATGACATTATGAAAGCTCTCTTGAAACTCCGAGGATTCCCATGGTACTTGAACGGGTGCAACATCATAGATTAATGTCTCAGGAAATCGATTACTTGCAGTTCTCCTCCCTCAACATGCAGCACTGCAAACTGTGGGAACTGATACTCCCTCAGTCTTGAAGCACTTGTAAACTGCTAATAGTGTTACTAATCCCCTGTTTGTCAGCTGATAGCTTTGCAGAATGTTATCATCACATGTTGCATTCATGTGTTTTCCTCTCAGTTAATTCAGTCTCCTGTGACCACTCCGCTGGGACTGATCATGCTGAAAACTACTTCGGAAGAACTGGCATGTCCGCGGGAAGATCTTAGCGTAGCCCGGAAAGAGGAGCTACGCAAGCTGCTCCTAGACCAGGTGCAAACAGTGCTTGGGCTCCTCACAGGTATGAGTTACGGCACTTGCAGCAATGAAACAAATGTCCACCTTCGCCAACCCTAAGATGCTAGCAAGCTTGCACATTCTGGGTTCAGTGAAGCAATGTGTGGGCGATGTAGTGGCTGCTCCTGCAGTTTGAACACTCAACTCTGTCCGTAGACACTGGGTGCAGCTTACTATGAAACAAGTCTGTGTAGCAGAGCAGCTGTATAGCTACATATGCCCCCTCTTTATGAAGAGAGTTTGAGATTGGGTGTATAAGCACTTGGTAGTTTCTTTGGGCTCACTAAGAGAAGGCAATGATCCTTGTCAAAGCACTAAAGAGGTGTTCTACCGAGTATCTCCTGCAGTCTCTGGTATGTTTGTTAGATCAATCTGTCTTTTAGCAGGCTGTTCTGAAAAATATCTCTTTGGCCAGGTATTTTGGAGAGCATCTGGGACAAGCACAGCGTTACTGCTGCCACTCCACCACCATCCCCAACTTCAGGAGAAAGTGGTAAGGATGGTTAAAGCTGCAAGATATGATTTCCATGTACTGCACCTTGCAATATCAGGCATAGATTCCTTCCTTTACTGTCTAACCTCTTGTAATAAACCTTTCCTAGATCTTTTCATAGGCCAACAAATTTCTGGTCGGAAAGACAAGCTGTACACGAAGAAGCAATTTCCACTGCAGGGGATGCCCCACTGAAAATGCCACCTCATTGAAAAGTGCACATATGTCTTCTTGTCCTCAGATAGCAAAAAGCTTTCTGAGGTGTCAGTGCAAAATTCTCTAACATCAGTGATTTGGCATTGTCCTCTATGAATTTCAGCTGTAAGCACATAAAAAGCCAGAGTGGAGCAAAACTGAAGCCCTAACTTAAAAAAAAAAAAAAAAAAAGGGGGCTAGGTCTTTGTGCATATATATTCTGAAAGTTTGTTTTCTACCTATTCCTGTTAACCTTTTGCGTGGGTGTTTATCTGATCTAAACTCATTTACGTATGTATTTCTTAGTTGCCTTCAAAATAGAGAATATCTTTCTGTGTCCTTGTATTTGGCGCACATTTCACTTATCCTGTAAAGGCTAAGTAGGGGATACATGTATAGGGTCACCCCAGGCATAAAGCTGATCCTGATGACTACCAGTTTCTCTTGTGCCTTGATGTACCACGGGTCGTTGTTACGTTCAGCTCACTCAAGCATTGTCCAGCAGATTGTTGTGCCTTTGTTCTTCCTTCTTGTAAAACAAAGCAGGAAGAAATACCATGAGGCAGTGAAATCAATATGTTGTCTGACCTTGGCTCTGTCTGCTTTTAACAAGGAAAAAGAAGGGCTTAGGCTCTGGAAACCTGTAACACCTGGTTGTGCATAAAGGGAAGGTGAAACACTTGTGGATCCGATATTTCTTTCTCCAGGGTTGTACTGATACCGAGTTGTGCTCGGTGCAGTGTGTTCTGTGAGTTAACACAGTTGTATCACGTACCTTTGTCTTGCTCGTCTTTGGGACCTTAAACAGTTAAATGAGGGTTGCAGATGACTTCCTTGTGGCCAGATTGCACTGGTCAGCTTAAGACAGCTGCTTGTGATAAGCTTTTGTTAATGTTTTGGTTAGTGTTAAAACTTTCATGTTCAAGTTTGAGTTGGAGCAGAATTTCAAGTGCTGCTTTCCTGTAGAAGAGCTTAAGACACTTTTATATTTATATACAAAACATAAACTTAAATGGGAAGAAATATTTCCTTGGTTTTAGGTGGGGGGTGGATTTTTCTGTAGCTAGCAAAAGTTTGGGGGGAAAAAAAAAAAGGATATTAACAGAAAAAACCAAAACTTGTAGTATCACTTGGCAAGAGTGATACTTGAAGAGGGCAGGAGTGCCAGCTTCACCCACCCTGGCAACAAGAGCCTCAGCACTCTGGTGTGACGTTGAGTAAGATTGGGGTCTTCCACAGTAAAAAGCTGGTTTATGTTGGTATCAGCACTGTTGGTAGCAAGTGCCTCAGTGGCCAAGAATGATGCTGTGTTTGTACAAAACAGCTTGAATTGCTCGGTGAGCCCAGGTGCACGCTAGCAGATGTTGGTTAACGCAGGCACATCCAAGGCCATGCCTGCAGGAGGGGGTACCGCACTGTGAACAACAGGTTCCAGAATTATCTTGGAAAAAAACCTAACACCGGTTTGTCCTGAGGTGCTAATAACTTAAACTGGTACAACCCAGAAAATCAGTGTTTTGTTGCCTAGAGTTGTAATAAAAAAATAAGCAGTGGAACAAATTCTGGGCTGGTTGTCATTGGAAGCCTGTTTGAGATGTCCTCTCAGTTCCTGGGTGAATCGCTGGATGGTGCTTGTGCTGAGGCAGCTTTTCATCCACCTGTGTATTCACTTTGTGACTTAGATCATATTTCTCAAAGTGAAAGTATGCTGCATTTCTGTTCTGGGTCCTTCCTTTCTGCCCTTTCAGGGAAAACAAACTTCTTACACAGCATATTTTCAAGATAATTGCTAGTAATTAAGACTACACTGACAGTTCCTTTAGAAGTTCAGGCTTAATTTCATTGGGTCCTGCCTGTGCAAACTTGTTTATTTGAAACTTTCTCTGTTTTTTTTTTCCTGTGCTCTGCCTTAACTACTCTCTCCATGTTAAAACTGGTTGTGCTTCAAGTTCTTGAAGTCCAATAGGAAGAGCACTGAGTGCTTCCCTCTTGTCCACAGCTTGCTCACTTTCTGTATTTTGTGAAGGACTTTTCTTTTACTTTCTTTATTGACCAAATGTTCCTTGGATCACTATTTGGTGATATGATCAGTCGAAAGAGTCACAGAGCACTGATGGGGTTGCTAACATGGAGAATCTACGAGGCTTAAAGCTGGACACGCAAGTCAGTAGCAGCGGATGGCAGTCATGGCATTGCACATCTGCTGGTCTTTATCTGCAGGCAGAGATGAATGCATGACTGGAAGGTGAACTGTGGGACAAACATGGGTTCAGTGAAACTCTGCCGTTAAATTCTGCACTGGAGATGTTAATTGTTTCTCTGTCCTTAAAATTTGTGAAATCTGTAAGCTGACCAAATCTCTTTTACCCACATAACGTTATATTTGAGTCTCATTCATGCAGCAAAGTATTCCTGTTTACTGATGACACTTAAACTTTTTTGTTGCTTAGATGAGGCCACCACCTTTTTCTCTTTACATTCAGGTGAAATTAAAAGTGTTCCAAAAGGCAAAATAAGCTTCAGAGTCCCTATAAATGTTTAATATCTTTCGTCAGAGCCAAAACCTCTTTAGGAACTTGGAAAACCTATGCTTCCTTTTTTTGCACAGGGAAGCAGAGTGAAATGGTTACTTGCAAGTCTTGCATAGTTTTTAAATAGCACTTGAAGACAATGTTAAACTCATTTGTCGTACCACTTAAGCAAAGGAACTCTAATGTCCTATGTTGGGAAACATTTGAGTTATTGCATCAGTATAGAATTTACTCAGCAATAATCTCTCAGCCTCCAAATGTTGTCTTGGCATGATTTATAGCTCTTTACTTGATGAACCCCTTCCTTAAGCATATTCGCTCACGTATGGTAAACAAATGAGTTACAGAAATACTTGCTGATGCTTACTTCTGCGGAACTAGCCTGATCCCAGCCCCTCCCCGAGAGTTTTCTCCTTGTGCCTGAATGCAGTTGATCCTGTAAAATTATCACCTGTTTGCAAAGACACCAAACATGACTTTAAATCCCTTAAACTCTGAGCTTCAGTAATTTAGTTGGGTGCAAAGCACTCAGACCAACTGCTGAGAGTTACAGGGACCTAATTCACAGTTTCTGGTGTTGATGGATTAAAAGATGAGAATCTTTGCTTCTCGTTGATTTTTGTGCAGTTTGCTGGACTGGACTGCATGTCTGCTTCTGTAAAAGCATAATGCAAGCAGCTCTTGCACTGCAACGTACGTATAGTTGTGAATGTTACCATGGGGCCTGCTTTAATATTAAGACTAAGTGCAGGGTTATCTACTTCAGCTGAAGTAGCATGATGCCTTAAATTCCTGGAGCGGAGGAGAAAGAGACAATAAGGTATGATGGAGTTATGAATTTAGTGATGTAAGACATTGCTCTTGATGAAAAATGGACACTTCAGAAGAATCTGTTCATCATGCATGCTTTTGAGTACTTTGGAAATAGCTCAGTAAATCACGTCTGTTACTTTCTTATTCCTAGTGTGTTGGGTCATTTCACTTTCAAAAAAAAGAAAGATTACTCAGCTTTTCTGGGGACAGCTTTAAATTCTGTAACTTTGCAAGTGCCTGTGGATTTCTAAAGGTGAAGAGACTATTTGTACTCAAGGAAGAGAAGTGTGTTGAATAAAATGGGGAAGCACGTGGTTTGTGGAAGCCTGTGAGTTAGTGGGGAAGGGCAGCCTTGCTGGTGGTGTCTGCTTGGATTTCCGTAAAGCTTTCAAGGAGGCTTCTCGCTAAAAGCTTTTGAGAAAGCAAAGGCCATCAGGGATAAGGGGAGTCTCTGCACTCTTGAAAAATTGTTTAGAAGGTAAGAGGTAAAAGGTAAGTGGAAACGGTCCCCTCTTGCCATGAGGGGGAGGTCACCTGTGGAGTACTGCTTGGGACTGTGCTTGTGGACATACTCGTTAGAGACCTAGGAAAAGGGCTCAGTAAAGAGACAAGGAGGCTTGCTGGCGGAACCAAGATGGTCAGAACAATGAAAAGGAGGTATGGCTGGAGACTTGCAGGAAGCTCTTGCGTGCCTCTGGGCAAATGGGAGGTGAAACGCAATGCTGATAAGTATAACCTGTGTTTGGGCAGGGAGAGCAATACTCATCTCACGCCAAATCATGGCCTCCAAACTCGCCTTCGGTATGCAGGATTAACTTCTGAGTGTTAGGCCAGTTCATTCTACAAAAATTTCGATGGCTAGCAGTCAAAACCCGATAACTGCTATGGTGCTGTATGGAATTAGGGTTCATCTACGCCTGAATAGTGACTGCAGTTCTGGCCTTCCTGTATCAGTAGGTGTAGAGTAGAAACGAAAGCTTTTTGGAAAGGCAGTGAAGGTGATTGAGGGTATTGAATGGCTTCCATGTAAGTAATAAGAAAAGTAATACTCTTCATTCTCTCAAAGAAATTGAGAGTGAGGAGCTGCAACAGAAAGCTATTGGGTGACATGTAGAAGGTGAAGGGAAAGAGATTATTTCTTTTCCCTGTTTGGGTACAGGAGGTGGGAAATGAAACTAGCAGCTGCCAGGCCCCCAAAAAAACCCATCTTTAGCCGATATATAGTTAAGCTGTGGAACTCCGTCACAGCGTGTTGCAAATGCTAAGTTTATGTGGCTTTAGTTGGAGACTGGATAAATTAATGGAAGGTAAATCCTGAGGCTGTGCAGAATTCTTCAAATGCCACCTGGCTTGGGAAGCCTTTGTAATTCGAGTGCTTGGAGGCTGAAGAATGCGATCTGTGCCCACTGTGGGCTTTTGGTTGCTGAGAAAAGGTACTGTACCAAGCGGGCTTTTTGGTCTGACTCAGAAAATCTGCTCTCACATCATCCACAAGCTGTCATATGCGAGCAGAAGCAACTCTGTTGTCCCTAAATCAGGGTTCTGCACCCACTGTGCAAAACGCCAATCAACACACTGCGTCGAGATATTTGTCTTTATTGCCAGTCTGCAGAGTGGAGTGCCGGGCATTTAACATCAGCCAGCACCTTTTAGAAACACATGGGGTCTTTTATACAAAATGATAACAAAAAGAAGTTACATTAAAATATCCAATTGGTTACTTGTACAAAAGTTTGTCCGCGCATGTGTCACTTTTAGTTTGGCTTGTTAGATGTAAATGTGAGCCCACCTTAATATAAGGGCTCTTCCTAGGGGTGTGTTTTTTAGTGTTATAATTACCTAAGGTAACCAAAGGTCATAGCTTCATCCTGTCAGTTACTGCTAAAGTAGGGGTGTTTCTTCACGACCTGCTGTGGCTTCTGCCTGGAACTATGGCTAGTCCCAGGGCGGGTATTTGCAGATCTTTGTTTTCAGGAGCTTTCTATTCTTATCATAGTGGATTCAAGGCTGACCATCACAGTTGTTTTAACCCTTCAATATCAACTCTGCCAAGGTTCGGCGTAACATGGATGTGCCAGAGAATCTGTGCAGGCTTACATCAAGGAGCTCGACCTTGTGAGGGGAGTGAACTTTATAATAAATTCCTAAAATACACCCCATGGCGTAGCTATTATCGTCCGAACAAAAGTTCGGAAAATTCCGGAATACAAAAATCGCAAGTTCATCTCGGACAAATCTTTGTGGGCTAACTTGCTGAGCCCAGAGGCTCTGATGGCTTTTGCTTTATAGCTAGGCTGGCAGTTGCACCATTTGAAGGTAATTGCCCTGATTTCTAATGCAGATGTGTGCTTTGTTTCCTAGGTGACCTGTTAAGTAGCCTGTTGCAGAGTCCCAGTGCGGCCAAATTATTGAACCAGCCAATTCCCATCCTTGATACAGAAAGCGAATATATATGTTCCCTGGCACTGGAGTGCCTGGCACACCTCTTCAGCTGGATCCCTTTGTCTACCAGTATCACCCCGTCACTCCTCACCACCATTTTCCACTTTGCTCGCTTTGGCTGCGACACCCGCGTTCGGAAGATGTCTTCTGTCAACGGCAGCAGCCAGAACTCGGTGTTGGGACAGGAGCGTGGCCGACTTGGTGTCTTGGCTATGTCTTGCATCAATGAACTGATGTCTAAGAACTGCGTGCCTATGGAGTTTGAAGAGTATTTGCTACGTATGTTCCAGCAGACTTTCTACCTCCTGCAGAAGATTACCAAGGAGAACAACGCCCATACGGTGAAGAGCCGGCTAGAGGAACTGGATGAAAGGTAAGAGCAACCAAACAGCTAAAGGAGCTGTGCTAGGGCCTCTTGCTTTCTAAAGGACTGTCTTTATTATTTTGCGGTCATGCATGGTGTGTCTAATCGCCTTTTTTTCAGAGTACTGTGCTGGGGGAGACAGGCAGAAAGGTAGGTGCCCACAGGTAAGGTTCTGGTAAGGGGCTGAGTTTGCTAAGGGACCGTGGTGGCACAGGTTTGTATTCTTTCCTGTCCTCTTCCTCCCCTTTCCCCCGTTCGTTACTGTTTGACTGCAGGTCTGAGGTGGCACAAGAGCTGAACCTGCCCTTCATTCAGTTGTAACAGAAAACAGAAGAGGCTGAGTGAGGTAAAGGCATTGCAGTATTCCCTTTCCTGGTCGGTATCTGCCTTCTCTGCTTAAACTCAAACATACAAAGAGTGGGTAGATATTCTGCGAGTCATGGCTTGAAAGAAAGTAGAAGTAGTTTCCTACCCTTCATTGAGATGTGACGATTTCTGATTGCTTTTTTATTTTTACTTTTGTTTTTTATTTTTAAACAACACCGAAAGACAGCTTGGGGAACTGCATTCACGGCAGCGGTGAATGGCTGCACTGCAGAGGCTGTCTGGCATGCTTGACTGGAGGCAGCAGGGTAGCGGCAGCATCTTGGGAGGCTGCGTATTGTCATATTCCAGAAAGTTACTACCATCCTTGTTGCCTAAAACGGCTCGACTCTTTTATATCGGATATTCCTACTTGTAGGGGAGAAAGTGAGACTTGTCTTGCTGTAGTGTTGAGTGGTCGATCCATGTGTTGGCAGGGTGGTGGAAGAGGTGACGACTTGATGCTGCCTCTCATCGCAGGCCCGCTGTGCGAGTGTGTGCCATGGGAAGGCGGGCAGGCTGGCGCTCACGTTGGCAAATAGGTCGCAACTGTGCGAACGTGCTCAGTATCTTGCTACAGATACTTGATGATGGAAATAAATTTCTGGTGCTGATGTATAAAATATTTCTATTCCCAGATGCAGCAGAAAGGCTTTTGAGCTTTTTGGGGGGTTTGTTGTTTTTCTTTGATATCCACTTGGGAGAAAAAAGAAATTTAGGAAAAAACTGTGGGGCCTTTTGTAGAGATGACTTGCATGTTTCTTCTGCATCCATACAGAAGAAACCATCCACCCTTTTTCCATATCATTACATACACGTATAACTTTGGGATAGTAAATCTACATTAATTGCGACTTCTGTTTAACAGTGAATTCTACTTGCTCTTTTTTTTGACTAACTCGCTCTGACTTCAGTATCACTCACTTCCTAGAAATAAGACATGTTCTAGGGCAGTAGAAATCTGCCACCTTTGCATACAAGATAGGTATACGGAGAGCCAGGGGTTACACTCTGGATTTCAGAAAAGCTCTCCTGGAAGACCACAATCCCTTTTTTTAACTTTGTTCTTTCTTTTACGGAAAACATCAGCAAGCAGCCTTCACTGGCAAGGCTGCGGAAGGTCTGTGGCTGTGTTGGCCTTCATAGAGATGGTATTGCCTTATCATTGTTCTGCTCCTTAGACATGTTATCCACAGAGATTGTTGGTGTCTGTAATCGTGAGACCCCTCTTCATTCATTGCTAAGGTCTGAAATAAGGATGTAACTAAGAGGTTCTGGAGACTGGAAAAATCCAGCTGGCTTCTGGAGGAGTGGCACTTTCTCTGAGCTGACTCTGTCCTCTCTATGGAAAAGGATGCGAGGATTTTCCTGTTGTCACTTAAGGACGTAGCTAGAGTTTCATGTCCAAAACTAAAGAACTTACTGCGTGAAAGCGTCGTCCTGGCTTGGACTAACAAAATCCTAAACAAAATTGGCACTGAAGAAACTACCTTCAGTAGATTGCCGTCTTCAGAACCCGCTTGCCCTGGGTCTGTCCCTTCCCTCTTCTCGTGGTGCTGGTTGTTTTTGTTCTGTTACAAAATCAGTGTGGGTTTGAATGGTTGGTACTGCCAAACTAGTCCAGAAAGAGTAGGCTTAAACTGTCTTTTGCTTTATTTGTGTTTGGCTTTAACTTGAAGATCCCAAAATGTGGGAAATGGCTAATAAGGACACAGGCAATGGCCCGGTGGTTGCAGAAGGGGCTTGGGGGCTGGCAGAGCTAGGGGCCAAGTAAGAATCTCGCGGGTCTCAGATCAGAGCCTCTTTAGAAAATAAAAATGAAAAAAACCTGAAGGCAGTGTTTGGGTCTGGACTCTCTTTTTTGCTAGCTTTACTTTGTAAGTGTTTGGTCAGTGATCAGACGTGTTTAGTGATGCCTTGTCAAGTAGGCAGTGCCAAATAAAAAGGAAATGTAATCTTTTGCATATTCAAAGTATTGTGTGGTGTTTGTAGGCTTGTAATAACCAACAGTGCTGCAGCTCTTTGTTAGCTGGCAATGCTTCTATTCTTGAGTGAGTTTTCATTAGAAAGAGCAGGGGGGCTCCCCCCAAAAAAAACCCAAGAGTTTGCAGAGGGGGAGAGCAAAGCAGCATGGTAAAACCAGACTGTTCAAGCGTGTCTGAAACTTTCCTAAGCCTAACTTTTTATTTAAAAAAAAAAAAAAACTTGAAGTGCTCTTGCACTTTAGAGCTATTACCATATGGGAAGGATGGGCTTCTCTGCACACACCCCCCCTTGTCACTGGATCGCCAGAGCTCTTGCTGTTTGTGTATGATGTTGGAATATATGGGTCCTGTATACCGATGGAGTATTTAACACTTTTTTGTATAGATAGATATGAAGATGATTTCTAACCTTGATGAAGCTCGTGTTGCAGAGGGCATGATTTTATTCCACAACGAAAGCTTACCCCACTGTGGTCTTTGTAATTTTTCCCCAGTTGCATACTCAGGAACCCACCAGTGCCTTGCACCGAGGTCGTGCTCTTGCTGGACTCCCTGGTAGCAGGCTCCTTTTTGGATCTTCACTTTGTACAGTCCCAAGCATTGAGTAGTCCCATGCTTTGAAGGAAGATTTGTCTTTATAGTCTAATTCAGTCACAAAAGCCTGGGCTCAGATCAGAAACCTTTAGATAGTTGATCTGCACTGCAGAAGAAACCGTCCCTTCCTGTTCTCAACTCCGTGGCTCTCCCACTACCTTGTGTAAACTTCTAACCTGTATTGCTAACTCCTGCATTAACTTCTTGCTTCCAGCTGAATTCCTCAGTGGTACAGTTTATTTCACTAATCCTATCTACATCAGTACGATGACCCTTGCTATTAAATACTTATTTCTGTAGGGTGGGGGGGATTGTGCTTATTTGCAGGCCTGATTGCACTCAGTTATATTTATCTGAATATTAAAGTTGCTTTTGACTAGACTGTCTTTTCTGCTGTTGCAGGTGTTAATGGAATGAAGGGTTGCCCGTCCTGTAGGTAATTGTTGTAGGGCTTTATTTTAATCGTTCTACTGGCTGTTAATTGTAACTTTCTTTTTAATGAAAGGTTTTTGAGTGAATTTTATCACTATTTCAATGAAATTGCTTTCCCTTGTGGCATCCTTCATGTTTTCTCAGTTGTTTTCTTCTTTCCCTTGTAGCTACATTGAGAAGTTTACGGACTTTCTCCGTCTCTTTGTGAGCGTCCACCTACGAAGAATTGAATCCTACTCCCAGTTCCCTGTGGTTGAATTTCTGGCACTGTTGTTCAAATACACTTTTCATCAGGTACAGCCCTGTGACATCGTTTTTCCTTGGCCTGTTCTCTGTTCTGTTTTCTCGTACAGCAGGGGTAGCTTGTTTTTCCCAGTGAAGTTGATATGTAAAGTTAGCCTGGGAAAAAAAAAATAAAATTAACTTGTCTTACTGACACTTCCCTGGTAGTGCTAGGGACTTGGAAATGGCTTAATGTGCTCTTGGATTTAGTTGGAGACAGTGGTCTCGTGTAGTTACGTTGCAGGAATAACTTGTCGGGTGTTTAACTTTGCTTCTACTTTTTTTTTTTTTGCTCGTCCTTGGAAGGGACAATGTTATCTGGAAAAATTTCACTAGCTTGCTTGTTTTGTGTTTGGGGATGCTTTTTCTTTCTCCTGAATCTGCTGCTTTTACTGTATCTGAGACTTTCCTTGTAACTTTTAGTTTTAGTATTGAAAAACCAACCCTGTGGCTTTTGGTACATGTTACCTTGCTGTAGCAGCTGTCACAATGCAACTCAGCCCTATTTACCACCATATGTGATAATGACAAGGAAGCAGATGCTAGAAGCAGCAAGCCATGAGACAGGTTAATGCTGATACCAGCCTTGTGATTCCTCAGTTCCCACACTTGTGCTGAAGCTCTTGTTCATCTTTTAACAGCTATAAATCTCTCCAGTGACTGCCTAGAAATTTTTCAATAAAGCAAGAAGTTCTTCTCATGGATTGAAGTGCATGCTAATTAGTATTTTCATTGTTTTGAAAACAATCTTACCATAGCTCGCGATATTCATTGTGAATTTTTGTGTATTTCAGCCTACCCATGAAGGTTACTTTTCTTGCTTAGACATCTGGACGCTCTTCTTGGACTATCTGACTAGCAAAATTAAAAGTCGTCTGGCAGACAAAGAAGCAGTACTCAACAGGTAAGCAGTCAGGAAGCTGTCAGGATGTGACAGCTGCGAAGAGACTTCATGGTCACCGTGGAAAGACTGTGAGAAATAAGCTATTGCTTACTCCACCTTCGCATGTGGTTGAGTCCTTTCTTTTTCTAAAATCGTAAAGTTATAAAAAGTGTAAACTTCAGTGTTTCACACTCACTCAAAAGAATTCAAACTGAGCAATTTAGGGTAGAAAAACTGTCGCTTACATACATTGTGTGTGAACCTAGCAGCCAGAGGAAGAAAGCTTTGCAGTCTAGAATAGAACTGTAACACATTTTAGCAAATTGTAGAGCACATTTTAGCACGTATTAGAGGAGGAGACCACAGAGTGAGTTGCCTAGTAAGCGTTCTCACAGCTCATACAACTAATTAATGAATTAGGAAAAATTTTTTTTATTGAATTAGGATTTTAAAATTCCTGTTTAAATGGAGGATGTGTTTCTGAGAAATATTGATGAGTCTGTGTTTGGAAGTTAAAAGTTCCACTTGCTTACCTCTGGTGCTAGTTGTGTGTATCAATTGCACCAGTGGTTGGCAGCTCTTCCTTTGTAGATGCTGTATCCTGAAATGGGTGGCTTTCTTTCGATAAAAGTCCCTTTGCTGCCATTTTAAAAATCTGGTGAATATACTGGCATCTTGTTCAAGTTTTGGAGGCTTAAAAGTGCCGTGGCTTGTGCCATATTACGTTCCGCTAAGTGAAGAACGAAGCTTCTTTCCCTTGAGCACACTAAATAGAGGTGGTTCATTTTTGAAAGACAGCCTGGCGTCATAACCACAAAGAACAAAGTGGAACTAGCTTACACCAGACAGCTCTCTTCCTTTTAGCATGGGAACTGTGGTTTTTTAAAATTTCTCAAGTAGTAGATATTTGCATTTGAACTTTGTTATAATTTGTTCCTAATTTGCTGCTCTCTGCCTAACGCTGTTGAACTCTGCCTCGGTGTCCTGCTCCTCTTCTTCATCTGGCTAGTGTGTGTGTGTGTGTGTTATCTTCGTGTCAAATAGTGGGTTATGGGGAAAATTGAAACAAACAATAGCTGTCTCTAGGAGATATGTCAGACTATAAACAAACTAAAAAAATCGCAAGTGGTTGAAGCTTGTACTGTTTTGTCAGAACTACCTGCCCTTAGTGACAACTTCTATAGCTACGACTTCCTGCACGCTCTCAGATGTGTAAATGCTGCAGTTTGACAGTCTGGGAGTGGTTGCACCACAGGAGCACAGATGAAGTTTCCTGTTCTGTGGTTTATAAACTTTGCGTTTCGTGCACGTTATGACTTTTACTACTGGATAAATTGCCAAATCTAGAGTTACGTCACGTGGTTACAGAAAAGATGGTAATTCAGCCACCTTGCACAGACAGCTTTCAGCTGCTTAGTGACACAGCTGACTAGTCTGACACTTGGATTGCATCACGCTCTGAATCTCTGTTAGTGTATGCTAATGCCTAATTTTCCAACCTGATCTCACCTAGAAAAGAGCATGACTTCTTGCATGGGACCCCAGCTGTTTTGAGAAAGGAGGTTTTTAAAACAGTCAAACCAAACCCCCTTGAAATCCCCAAAGTTTGGCGTTGTGTCACCAGGCGTGATGGCATGCTCAGGTGGCTCTGTGCTGATTTTGCAGGCTGGCATTATTCTTAGCTGGTCAATGAGAAGGAGGATCTTCTGCACTCTGTACCAGCTGCGTAGCTCCTGAGAGGTGAAAAGATATCTTTCAGTGATGTGCCTTTAGTGTTACGGTGCAAGTGGAAAAAGTGCTGGCTTTGTTTCAGAGGACAAGGGCCTGAATTCATTTACCAACAGTGTAGGGAAAGAGGACAGCAGAACAAATAGCCTCCGGGGAGGTCCTCTTTTGAGGTAGGCAGCAATAACTCTGCCCTGTTTCATCTGTTCCTCATTCGCTGCCCAAAAAGCAGAGCACCAGACAGGCTGCTGAGGAGCAGTTTAGCAACAAGAGGCTGCTGGTGCCTCCTGTTCATGTACATCTGCTGTTATTCCTGGCAAGCCACTCCTACCTTTCCTGTTTTGAACTCTTGGGCCGCTTCTATTGCAGTAGAGGGATATTGGGTATTACCAAGGCTCTTTCATTGCAGGTAGCTTGTGACCTGAAATGACATGCCACTCGAAACCCCAGGATCTGCTTGGTGTTTCCTGAACAAGCCCGTAAAGCGGTGCTGCGGGCTCTTTGCAGTGGCTCGCTTTAGACTGTCATCTGTTTTACATATCTTCTTCGCTGGAAGGCCTGTGGGCACAGCAATCTCTGCAGAATTGTTTTATCAAACTCTTGCTCTGTTTTCTCCTTGGTCGTAGGTACGAAGATGCCTTGGTTCTGTTGCTGACAGAGGTGTTAAATCGAATCCAGTTCAGGTATAACCAGGCACAGCTGGAGGAGCTGGATGATGAGACACTGGATGATGATGTAAGGAGCAGAGTTGAACAAGGATAGCTGCAGGTCCAGATACTAACTCTTGCATTGGTGACATCTAGAATGTCTGTCCCAGAGCTTGTACTTTGGAGTACAAGCTAGACAGCTGCTTCTTCACTCCATTCTATGTGGCATTTGAGGTTTAAAACAGCATGAAATGCTTTTAACAAAAATGTACTTAGTCACACTGAAAGGATATGACCTTTGTTTTTAACTTGGTTCTTATGGGGGGAAAAAATACAGATAGTTATGTTCTGATTATCAGAGGCATTAGGCGTCCGTGTCTGGTTGCTTTGGAATTTAAATGCTGAAAAATCTGATACAAAAGCCTTAAGGTCTGTGTATTGTTGGTGCTTTTGTTTAAGCTTATTTCTCCTAAGTCAGTACTGGTAAACATCTCAATACTGAAAAACATAAAAGTGGAGTAGGTGGCCAAAATGGATGCACTGGAAGGGCAGGTTGTTCTGCATAACGGATGCTTGTCCTCTGAGCGGTAACTCTGCTTTAGGAGTGTACGCTTGTGGCTTATCACTCCAGGGAAACAGGCAAGCATGCCCAAAGCACGGGCTGGCAAAATTATTCTCCATCAGGTGCCTGGCAGCATATGAGAATCATAAGAGCAGTATCTCTTCAGGATCCGTGTGTCTGCAAAAGCCAAGCTCTGGAAAGAAGCTAGCTAGTCCCAAGCATCAATTAAGGCCCACTAGTCCACAAAAAGCCATCTGTTTCCCTCTGGAAGTGCTGTGCTTATCTTGGTGTTTCTTCCCATAGCAGCAGACCGAGTGGCAGCGGTACTTGCGCCAGAGCTTGGAAGTGGTTGCAAAAGTCATGGAGCTCTTGCCGACTCATGCCTTCTCCACACTAGTAAGTAGTTATCCAGACCAAAAGTGCAATGTGAAATGAGCACCAACTGCTGGAGTTTATCAGCTGTTTGATAGACACCACAGTGCCAAACTAGTAGGGAGATTTGGTTTTGGATGTGAAAACTTGGCAAGGAGGAGACCGGAAATTGAAGGAAAAAGCTTGGGGTTTTTTGGCTTTGTCAAACTTCTTGGTGTGTTTTAAAGAGGGTACTTCAGTGAGCATCTGAGTCCTACTTGCTGGACACTAAGCTCTGCAGAAATTCCCATCTTGCAAAGTGTAAATATTTGGCAGCCATCCTTCAGTGCTGTTTATCTTGGCCTTTATATTAGGAGGCAGTGCTGCGAGTTGGGCAGATGAGAATGTCATTATTAGGGTTTTAAGGAGAGTGAAATCTTGTTTAAATGAAAGGCTAGATACAGATGCTGAAAAGAGCACCTCGGACAATTGGGAATTATGTCTAATAAACACAGATGAGTGCTTCTCTCCAGCTAGTGCCACTGCCGTTGCTAGAATCGGGGTTGTAAAAGTTGCCTGGGTTTGTAGCACTATAATGGTTTTTGAGGAGATCTTGAGGCTGTAAGCCAGTGGAGCCCAAAATTGAGCAGTTGGTGCCTTTTCTCTGGGTGAGAAGAAAGCCAAGTATAGCAGTGGGATCTCAAAGCAAGTCTATTAATTCTGCCGGAGATACTGCATACCTCTGAACCGTATTCCCAAGAAGCAGAATTGAGCTGCTGCAGAGGCAGAAGATGCCTGAGCTGAACTGCTTTTTTAATTGATATTTTTATTTAAGAAACACTGTGGCTGAGCTAAGCACTAGAAGCATATTGCTAGAAACTCTGAAGTAGTGAGCAAAATAGTCCTCATACGAAAGTCGGAGTTCCTCTGCAGCATGGTGGCACGGCATGAGTCAGCAAGAGGCAAACAAATGGAGCAGCTGTTTCAGTGAGCGCAGTGAGCATATGGGTCATACGGTGAAGAGCATGTGGCTTCCTTAAAGTAACACATTAACACAAGGAAGACTATCTGGGTTTTTTTTTTTTAAATAGTTCTCCTCCTGCAGTTATACAAAGGTGCTCAACTGTCAGTTAGGCACAGCCTGTTAGAAACTTGGTAGTGACTGCTTTCCTTGAGCCCTGTGTTAGTTCATTTTCATACACTGGGTAATCTGGGAGGTGCTCAAGCAGTTTCGCGTGCTTTTCACAGCAGCCTGCAGTGCTGTTGAATGCAGTGGCTAGTCTATCAGTAGCAAACAATGAAAACAATGTACAGCAGCTGCCATTACTCTGTCCCGTCCTGGAAAGTGAAAGGCTGCAGTTCCTTGTGCTGATGGGTGAGTGAACTTTCATAAAACCAACCACTTCAAATGTGGTGACTTTGCCAATAGAAATTAAGTATAACTATGCTGGGGTTGGAAAATATTCCTTCAGGTGGGATATCTGCAAGGAAAAGGTCAGTGTGCAATTTTGTGCTGTATGTATACAAATGCATTCAGACACAAGGCAAATAACCCCCTAACAGATACCACTGAAGTACCTTGGCTGGCCGAATGCTGCTGAGGGCTTTCTGGTCTCAGTCTATAACACACTTCCCCGTGGTAGTGTAACGTGTTGCTCAGGTGAAGTATCGCCAGGATCAGGCATGTTTGCTGTCGGTCCTGAACGATGGCGTTAGGCTAACACTCTGTTCCGAGACCAGGATGCATGACAACTGTGCTGTTTGCTCCCTTGGCTGTTTTCCCTGTGGGGCTTCAGCTGTTCCTGGTGCAGCCTGCAGCTTGCTGGCAGAGTGCTGCGGTACTTCCCTTCTGTACTCTTACAGAGGCACCGAACTCAACTTCTTTGAATAATATTTTCATAGCTGCATTTTGAGAAGCTGATACTTACGGGTGAGGTGGATGCAGCGCAGGCTTCCTGCGTTCCAGGCTCTGCCTTTCCCCTGCTCTGTTCGGTCTGGGTTATACATCTATCTTCATATTCATACTGGTGGCATTCTGTGCCATCACTTATACTTGTCAGACCGCTATCTTGTTAGGCTGATTGCTGGCGTTTGTGGGAAAGGGAGAGCTACTGCAGAGAAGTGCCTTCACGGTGGTGATCTTTGTTGTTTTCGTGACAGCTATCAAGAGACGAGAAGCTGCAGCATGCAGGATCAGCCCAGGACCTAGCAACTTGCCTTTTCTCCAAATGCTTTTTTGAAGACACTGGGCAGAAATAAGAAAACTGTGCTCTAACCGAGTAATTAGTAGTTGGGTGTTAACTGTCTACCAAGCCCCAAAATCATGCTCATTTCTTGTCTCTTCTAGTTTCCAGTTCTGCAGGATAACTTGGAAGTGTATCTGGGACTCCAGCAGTTTGTGGTCACTTCAGGGACAGGTAATAACCACCGTGCAGCACTGCAGTCCTCACTCTTTGAATAGCTGATTGCAAAAACACTCTAGACCTGCTTTGGTGTTGCTTCTTCGTATTCCATTGAGGATCTGGACACATGTATGGTGTCTAATGGCTCAGTAGTCAAACTCCAGTAGCAGACAAAAATCTAATAATGTGATTTAATTTTTTTATTGGTATGGTTCTTCCCTTATTCTGGTACTTGAAATGAAAATGCCATATGTGTTAAGAGCAAGTATGCAGCATGAAATACTGCAGTAACACGGAGGGATAATGGTTACTTTTTTCCTCTCAGCAAAACTTATTTCAAGAAAGGTTGTGCTTCTGTTTGCTTTGGGCTCAAATCTGGTGTGAAGTTGTCCTCCATAGGAGTGTTTTTATTCAGGCTTGAATTAAAACTATTGTGAGTCAATGAGAAGATGAAGTATTTAGGATGTGGTAGTAGTTTCTGAAGACTTACCTAGCTGGCATTTCAGGAGCTTTCATGTATAAAATAGTTTACAAAGATACCAGTGCTCTCAACTGAATAAAAAGCATGAGCATAGCTTTGTCGCTCCTTCCTGAGAAATAAGGAAAGTAGTAGTAGTGAGATCTGTATGAGGGAAGATTGTAGCTAAGGTTATATTTAAGTTTTCTGGTATGACCAGTAAAGGAATCTGTTACATCTTTATTGCTATATCATGGCAGAATGGTGATTGTTGTATACACAGTTCAGGAAAAAATAATTCCAATTTTAGGATCATTTCGGACCTAGGATAAGCAATGTGTAGGTTTTAATGCTGTAGCAACAGTCTGTGTTAGCAGCTGCCATGTGGACTGGCTGTTTAGACGACAGGTCAGAAGAAGTAGCTCAGATGCAACCAGGGATTCAGAACTGGATGATAGTAGGCTGGTGCCAGTGGTACAAAATGGCAAGCTTGTTGATGAAAACTTAATCTGAGATTAACTATGGGCAGTGGAAAGAATTTTCTTTGACACATGGTGTTGCAGAACATGTTTGCTTTTTTAGTAAAAGGTCTGGAATGTTTGGAGACCAGGTATATACAACCGAGTGGTAGGACAGTTGCAGAGGTAATAAGACTGGCATATCTAGTTATCGGTATGTTTCTTGTACCTGAGAAATATGAAAGTAAATAACCACACTTCACATCAAAAGCAAATACCCCTTTGTTCCAAATACGCTTCTGCTGCTGGAACACCTATTGCACTCTAGCCAGCAGAGGGAGTCCGGGTAACGAATCTCTGCAGAGCTGCGGTTGCTTTTTGATGTCAACAGAAAACCAGAAAGGCTCCTGTTTATTTGGTATTAGTACCAAATAGAAGAAAATAAATGTGTAAAAGGCTGAAATAGTTGGTAACATCCTTTTCAGCCTTTAAAGAGGAATTTGAAGCGTGGCAGTCGGAACAGTTGAACTTGTTTGACTTGACTTGAAGTTTTTAGTTTGACTATTTCAGTCACTTGGACAGTGCTCCGATTTGAACTGTGACCCACTGCCGAGCTCATTTAAGAAGAATGCTTGTAATGTAATAAGAATAAACTTTGCATTTCCTGTAGCTTTGTAATTAGGTTTCCCATCCCAAAGAGCTGTATTTATTAGTCACAAGGTTACATGTTTTTTCTTGCACAAGGTTTTTACAATACAAGTTTTCAGACTGCTAGGCTCTTAGTCAGTGGCTGTTAGCACAAGTGATTATTTACACTTAGGTCTTTTGGCTTCATTGCTAATGAACCATAATGTCATTTCAGGTCACAGGCTGAACATCACTGCAGAGAATGATTGTCGCCGCTTGCACTGCTCCTTGAGGGACCTGAGCTCCTTGCTGCAGGCCGTTGGTCGTTTAGCAGAATACTTCATTGGGGATGTGTTTGCTGCCAGGTTCAATGATGCTCTTACAGTGGTGGAGAGGTAGGTGTGGGAGGGGGAGTTTGCTGTCCCTTCACCAGTACAAGGAGCAGTTGTCACTACTGCAGTGAGTGTGAAAACCAAGGTTTCTTTCTGCCTCCCCTTGTTATGATTAAATTGAGATACAACAAACTCAACGGGCGGTACCCTAAGTGTTACATTCATCAGTGCTAAGTTTCCCAGGTGGCTTTCTAAACCCTTAACCAAGGAAATGACTAAATAGGAGGGATTAAATAAAATCAGTCACTTGAAAAGATTGAGGTACTCGTTTTCCAGCATCTGTGTTTGTGATGCAAGGAAATGGGATGTACAGTCTGGTTACTTCAGAGTGGTATCTCTCAAAGCTAAATCACCAAGATCTTTTCTCTTAAATGAAAAGCTCTGTGAAAACTGAAAGGCAGAAGTCATTTGATTCTTCACCTCCAAGAAACTTAATTAGCACATAGTTGCACATTTCAGAATTTCAGGGCTTTACACAGCTGCCTTGGTTATGTTTTTTCATTTCCATGCAGGAACATCATACTTGTTCCGTCTTATCACAAACAATGAAATAGGCTCTAAATCCTGTCTACATATTAGCTAAATATTGAGACAGACTTGCCTAGAGCTGCATTCAGATAAGATGTTCACATGGATTCATACATGTGTATATCTGTCTTACAGTCTCTTTATACTACCATATATGTATTCACTTCCAGGTTGGTAAAAGTAACGCTATATGGATCCCAGATTAAACTGTACAACATCGAAACTGCAGTACCATCTGTATTGAAACCTGACCTTATCGATGTGTGAGTATGACTTTTATATATAGAGAGAGATATATATACACACACACATACTGCAAATGACTGTATCCAGATTCGGTACCTACATGGGGTGGTCGAAGCACTAGACCTCCTAGATCTGGTGCTCTAACCATTTGCTTGGCAGATGTTCTGAAAAGCACATCTCTCCGGTGATTGCTCGCTAACCAGGAGGGCACTTTCTTTTAACTGTTGAAGGTCAAGGCTGCTGCCAGGATTTTGGACCACTGTTTCCTCAAACTGACGTACTGAGGTTATTTAAAGAAAAATAGAATTGTGATGACAAGTAAAAATGCTAGTTATATTACCTCTAAAAGCAAACTGTTATTTTGCCCTGTACTAATGGCTGTAAAAGCTTAGTACTTCTGCAGTGTAATTAAGTGGTAAAATAAGTGTTACAATAGTGGTATTTTAAGAAAAGGATCCACCGTCGGTATGTAGTTCCAGTTTATGGATTTTTTGCTACCAAGTCAGATCTATGGCTCAGGTAGAAGATGTTTTTCCTAGTACAGGGTTTGGAGTCTTTGACTTCCAAGACAAACATGTGCCTTCCAGCTGTGCAAGCCATTTGTGAAACAAATGAATGCCTTCGATCCAGAAGTTGACATTAAGCGTGAAATCTTGATGCTGCTGGTAATAGAACACCACTCTGTGACAGCCTTTTAGAGACCTTCCATTCTTAATGGTTGTGTAGTACAAGCCTGTTTCCTGCCAGCTGGCGTTTTGTGAGCACAGTTTAAGCTTATTCTTTTGAGGCATCAAGTTCTTCTAGTTTGTGATTGTATGTGTAGCAGCTCCTGGAAAACCCACACTAGATTTTTATTGTACAGGTCCCTGGATTTCTCCTAATAATCCCAAGTTACTAGCGCTGAGTTTTGTGCAGATGATGTTCTTTTAATGGTCTCCTTCCTTTTCTGGTTTAAAATAATTTGAGAGGCTTTTTCCGTGATCTGTTACTGAGGGGTTTTCATCCTTTTCTCTGTCCCATGTCCCTGAAGAAACTTTAGATCTGTTTTCTAATGCTAGTGTAACAAAGGTACATTGCCAAACATTTGGAGGACACCAGTCTGTGATCCCAACTCAAGAATCTTGACACAGTGCTGTGCCAAAAGTATAATTATAAAGCATGATATAATCAACTGGTAGGTTGACTAAAAAATCGACCTTATCAGTTTATACCTTTGAATTAATACTGTTGCTTAATAGACGAGTCCAGTTACAGCACACCTTTAAATATGCCTCGAATGTACAGGGTCCTGGACAAAGAAAAAAAATTTTTAGGCCATGTAGCTGACATAATCAGAAGGAATGCACTTGTTCTCAGTTGATAGAAGAGTGGGAAAGAGTTTAGGCAGTAAATATACTAAGGGGGGAACACAAGATATTAAGGCAAAGAGTTGATTCAAAAGAAACCCTTCAACCTGCTGTTAGAGGTAAGATTTTTTTAAAAATAGACTTCCTTATTTTTCCCCACTGTGCATAAACCCACTGGACTTGCTGGCAGAAACAGAGGTGTTCTGGAGGGGGTTGATGCAGAGCTGGGAGTTGCTTGTTGTAGATGACTGAGATCTTAAATGCAGTCACTATGGTGGGGACACGTGCATGTGGGAGAACCTTTATTTTGGGGGGGAATATCAGTGTTCACAGACTACTCTTTTCAATAAAATCTGCAGAATAGGGATTGGTTAGATAGCATCCTTGTGATTGGGCAATGTGTTTTATATTGACAACTGTGTGTGACTAGAGGCCAAAATACCTCTAGAAGGCAATTAACTTCTGTCCCCCCCATCAGAATACCACTATACAATGCTTTTAGCTTTAATAACGGCACAAGACTTTAAGTCTAAACAGATATCCCATACTACTTCAGGTGCTTAAATACGACGTCAAAGAGTTCTGAAAAGAGCTAAGGATGCCATCTTGCAGTCTTTACCCAATGCTCGCTGGCACAACAGTCCTCCCAAGCTGGTGTAGTACAACTTTTAAAACTATCTTCTCATCACTGCCAGTGAAACTTGGGTTATGATTAAGTTAGACTACTAAATGATTTTTAAAGAAAAAACTGCCAGCTTTGAGAATACCAGTGTTCTTTCCCAGTACGCTGTTGAAACTACTCACCATGCTCAGGACTTGTGTCCTTCTGCAGCTCTCCTGCTTGTGTACCTTTTGTCCCTTCTGTGTATCTTACCCTTGCTCTGTTCCTCCGCAGCCACGCTCAGTCCCTGGCAGCGCTGCAAGCCTACGCACACTGGCTCGCACAGTTCTACAGCGAAGTTCACCGGCAGAACCCGGAGCAGTTCATCTCTCTTGTCTCCACCGCTCTGGAGGCTATCACACCCCTCATCAGCTCTAAGGTACCTTCATCAGTGTTGGGCTGAGGGCTGAGGCTGGGCTTCCACCTAGAGCAGGTCTGCTCTGGACCACACTGTGGCTCCTGATGTGAACCAGTCTGTGAGAGCTGGATGTCCATCTTCCAAAGCCACAGCAAATGTCTCATGCAAGGTGAGACCAAGAGCAATTCTAAATAATAGCACCGTAGGGCAAGCTAATACGAGAGTAAGCAACTTATAGGCATATAAACTCAGTCTAATGGCTTGAAAGTGGGGAAATTTCTCTCTTGCCCAGTGTTAAGGGAGCTGACCTGTGCTCTGACTGACAAACAAATACTATAAACTGTCTTGCTTGCAAGAACCTGGTAGTGGCAGCTTGCTGTGCTGTCTGACACCAGTGTTGCACCGTATGGTTCTGTGTGGTGGTGTTACTGGGCAGCCTGACTGCGTGCCGCCTCTATTTCAGGTGCAGGAGAAGCTGCTGCTGTCTGCATGCCACCTGCTAGTCTCTTTAGCCACCACAGTGCGACCAGTGTTCTTGATCAGCATCCCAGCAGTACAGAAGGTGTTCAACAGGATCACAGACACTTCCGCTCAGCGGCTTCCTGATAAGGTGATTTGTCTCAAACATGAAGAATGTAGATTAGATGCTTGCTAGTCCTTACTGTAGTGAGGCATAACCTCAAAAAAAAAAAAAGGGAGTGGGGGACAGCAGTTATCTCTGTACTGTGGATATCCAGGGATCTCAGGGATACAGTTTGTCAGTAATGATCTATTTGAATAGATTTTATTCCTTCCTCATTTGCTGACACAGTCCCTGACTGTGTGTTGTCTTTACGGTACTGGCATGTTGATTCTGACATACAGAAAGAGTTTTCTGTGAAACTACTGTTAACATTCCTCGTACCTCACTCCAAGTTAGTATTTATGTTACAGAAGTACTGAAAAGCCACAGTGGAGGTTGGGATATGGTTGTATTGCGTGCTGGCATGGAGGCATAAAGTGCTGTACAAGCATAGAAGCTTAGTGTGTAAACTAGACAAGAGTAGTGAAAGTGGCATCATCTTTGTTTTATGAATATGAAGAACAGAGACTTACCATTGCAGGGAAGGGCTGACAGAGCTGGGAGCTGGTTCCAGCCCTTCAGCGATGGAGCTTTGCTTCTTTCTTACCTTGCAGAGCTGCTAGTTTTTGCTTGGGCTCAACTTCTGCTATTGAACTCTTTCCTCAAACAGCGAGCACTGCTGGATGTCTTGCACAGCTGTAAAATGTCACTCCAAGGTTGTGCTCTAGCGTAAAGTGAATAACGAACACGGTAAAACTTTGTCTCTTTGCTTAATGTCTCGTTGCTTCTAGGCCCAGGTGTTGGTGTGCAGAGCACTGTCGAACGTATTGTTGCTGCCCTGGCCAAATCTTCCAGAGAGTGAACAGCAGTGGGCGGTTCGCTCCACCAACCATGCCAGCCTAATCTCTGCCCTCACGAGAGAATACCGCCAATTAAAATCTAATGCCATCTTGCCACAGAGGAAGGTGCAGCTGGAGGACAGTAAGTACCAGGTTTCTTGGTGTGTGCTGTCTTCCGACAGCTGCAGTGCAAACTGCTGATAGGCATCATTAAGCTGATTTTTTCCAATAATTATTTTGGCTGAGAAACTATATTTAGCATATGGGGAGGACAGGAAAGGGGCAATTTGTATTTTCTTTCTTTTTTAGAGACCCTTCTTCTGTGGGTGTGTAAAGGGCACTCTCACCCCAGGTTGCCTGTAAACTCTTCCATCAAAGTACTGTCTTCTTCAGTCGTGCAGGGAAGGTGGGATCAAGTTTGTGATAAAACTTTGAACAGCAGTGATTGCATTAGGAATACTTAACAGCCTAATGCTATAGTATCAGCAACATTGACTGGAAGCAGCGTTAATGAAGATTATGGTTATAAAAACTTAAGGGGAAAATAAGAATTTCTTCTGGACTTGGGAAGTACTGTAGAGGGTTTATATATATAGGAGGAGAGCCCTGAACTGGTGGGGTCCAGAGACCTTTGGAAGTTTCTGTGTGTGTTTTGGGACTGCTTTTGGGGGTGTCCCTCTTCTGTTTTGTGGTTTGTGTGTTTTTTCTTCTTTTGGAGAATCACTTTAAAAATTGTTTAGAAGTATACAGTGTCACAGCTTCTGACAAACCCGACGTGCTGGTCAGCTGTGTGCAGGGAGGGAGCATGGGAGAGGGTTATTTGCTCCTCATGAGAAGAATATCAGCAGACTGCTCATGTGGGTTGAACTGAGCCAGTTCATTTCTCCCAGCATTTGGGTTAGCTTATACAGTGATTGTGTATCACTCCAGTTGTTACTTGCAGAAATAGAAATCTGCAGTACATTTTGCTGTCATAATGTGCTGCTATTTTCTTGGCTAGTGTTTCTTTACCATTAGCCTATTGTCAATAATATTGTTTACAGCTCCCCTCAGCCTCTGCACCCGAGTAGTTGAGCAGTGGGTGCATCTGTAGGGCAGTAAACCTGTATGACTTAAGAAAGTGAGTAGCCACAGTGACCTAACTGAACATGGTTAAATGTTAAAAATGCGAACACGCATTTGGGATATTTTTGACTCCAACCTGGGTTTGGTGTATATGCCGCCTTGTAGGTTGTTCTAGTTACTGTGTGTGTGAACTTGACTTCTCTTCGTTTTCTTGGCTCTGGTTGGTAGTTTTGACACATGCAGGAAGTATCACCTCTCTTATTTTGCAGCCAAAGTCATCATCCATCAGACACTCAGCGTTTTAGAAGATATTGTAGAAAGTATCTCTGGAGAATCCACCAAGTCTCGACAGATCTGTTATCAGTCGCTGCAAGAATCCGTGCAGGTCTCACTAGCCCTCTTCCCAGCTTTCATTCATCAGTCAGGTATAACCATAGGGCAGGCTTTAATGCCGTGAGTAGCTTTGTGACCTACTGATAACATCCAAAGTCCATCAGCATAGAATCGTGGTGGTGTTCATGTGAAGTGTGGGGGTTTACTGTACCTAAGCGTAATGTGAGTCTGCACTTCTGGGTGGGCTGGGCTGAATCAGAACAGGAAAGGGAGATCTTCTCTGCCATCTAGGATACAGGCATGAAGGTTTGTCACACTTCCAGAAGATGGAGATGCCTTGTGTTGTGTTCAGCAGTGAAACAAGAATGGAGCTGATGCTGAGCGCAAAAAAAAAAAAGCTTTAAAATACCCTGTCTGGCTATGTTTGCCATTTACATTCCTTCAAAAAGCTTGAAGACAAAGAGGAGTAGATCTCATCAGATTAGGTCGACTGATGTGAGGGAAGCCTTCCCCTGTAAAGAAAAAGCTCCTGAGATGTAACCAGGACTGTTGCTTGGCAATCTTGTGGCCGGTGACTTAGTTTTGTATCACATCAGGGTAGCTCAAATGCCCAGGGCTACAGCAGCTTCTCTCATGAAGAGCAAGGCCTTCCAGGAAAACTTTTGGAGCTAGGTGGGATTTTCTCAGTGAAGCAGGTGTGGTGGGGGGGGCGAAGCAAAGCAAAGTTGAAATGCAGAGAGGATCCAAGACAGCAAGCTGACGCTGTGACGCCAGTGAACTGTTGTCTTCAGAACAGGCTGTTTCAGCAATGCAATTGCTATTTATTGGTTATAACAGGCTGTATGAAGGAGGAGTTGAGCAGCTTCAGCTTCCCGTGGTTATTCAATAAGGCGTGTTGGGACTGATGAAGAATTAGCTGTGGTGCCAATCAGCTAACTGCACAACCACGTGCTGAAAATGACTTCTGAAGTCAGAAGGGTCTCTTCAGTTCCTGCCAAAAAAAAAGAAGCTGGATTCTGTCTCCTAGCCACCCCAAGCTGTGTAGCTGTTTTGGATTTCCTTGTATTTCCTGTTAACCCTGTATGAGCAGTGAACAACTGGAGATGGGCCCAGACCATTGCCAGAGCTTTCTCCAAGCTCTGGCAGACCAGACTAAGGGCCTTGCTGATAGTATCGTATTTGTTCTGAGTTGTTTGGTGCTGCCTGTACTTGTCGTCCCTGACGGTTTTCAGAAATGGATGAACATTTTTTTTTTTAAGCCCTGTAGCACCAGCTATTGGTTTCAGATTCTAACGGCAACCCTGCTGTAAATTTCCAAGAGTAAATAGCGTTCCCTGTACAGGAGGAGCAAATCTCACATAAAAGACTTATTGATGTATTTGAATGTTACCTTAACACATTCTTTTGGCTTTGCCATTCTTATCTTAGATGTGACAGATGAGATGCTGAGCTTCTTCCTCACTCTGTTTCAAGGACTGAGGGTGCAGATGGGAGTGCCTTTCACTGAGCAGATCATACAGACTTTCCTAAACATGTTCACCAGGTATTGTCCCATGTTGGTCACTTCTTTCTTATCCCTTGGGATGATTTATCTCGGTAAGCTGCTCACACAACGGGTCCCTGCCCCTGAAGAGTGTAGTGCTTCCAAGCCCTTTGTGTCCAGACTTTTGTCATGTCCCGGGGCTAAATCTAAGGAAAATGCTTCCAGGTCTGAAGCCACCCAGCCCATGCACATCAATCATACAGGCCATCATGCAATTTCAGCTCTCTCACGGGCTTTCTGAAAGTGTGTGGTACTGAATTGGAGTCTCACATGGTCTACTAGCTCCTACTCAAGGTCTGAGGGTACCCCAACAATCTCTCAAGCTTTTGTTGGGGAAGGGGGTCTATCAAAACCTAGCTTGCTTCTGTGGCTTAATGTACTTGGTCTGTATTAGCTGAGCAAGTTTAGAGGCACTACCTGCTTTCCTTTAAATTAGGTAAGCACGCAGATCCCTGGGAAGGTTCCTATGCAATGACTTTGTTTTTTGATGTAGGGAGCAGTTGGCAGAGAGCATCCTCCATGAAGGCAGCACTGGCTGTCGGGTGGTGGAGAAGTTTCTGAAAATACTGCAAGTGGTGGTACAAGAGCCAGGCCAAGTATTCAAGCCTTTTCTACCCAGCGTCATCTCACTGTGCATGGAGCAGGTCTACCCCATCATTGCAGAGGTAGGGCTGTTCTCACACGAGGTGAGGGAAGGCGGAGACGGGAAGGCATTGCTGGGCACATGGGAGCAATGAAGCTTTTTGCTTTCCAAGAGCTGTGAACGTCAGTCCCTGTGCAGGGAAAGCTGGATGACTAGGCAGTGGCATTTGGAAGGAGCATGGGTGGAGGATTTTGTCAGGAATTGTCAGAGGCTAAAATGACAGACGTGCTCAAAGCAGGAGGTAAAACTCAAAATTCGATGATGTGTTCTTAGTGTGATCCAACAGTTGCTGCGTTTGGTGCCTTCCTTAGGAGGAAATACTTGGGTGCTCTGGTACCTTGGCTGCAAAGTGCTGCCCTGTGTGGCCACCTGGCAGGATGCTGCTAGAGTGTGGGGTTCAGGGGATGAGTGGGATTCCGGCACAGGAGCCTACTTTGAGATGTTTCTCCTCTCCTCCTAGCGCTCATCTCCTGATGTGAAAGCAGAGTTGTTCGAGCTGCTTTTCCGGGTCCTCCACCATAATTGGCGGTACTTCTTCAAATCTAGCGTGTTGGCTAGTGTCCAAAGAGGAGTAGCAGAAGAGCAGATGGAGAACGAAGCACAGTTCAGTGCCATTATGCAGGTAACTCAGCTACTCCTGAGGTTGTCCAGAACCCTTTTGGCAATGGAGCATACGCTACTTGTGGCAGTGCATTAAACATGTGGCAGATGGGCATTAGACCATGTCTTGAGTGAGTTCTTGTCTTCAGGAACTGCTGGAAGTCAAAGTGCTTGTAGAGTGGTCTTGCTGATGTGCTCACAAGGCGCAGTGCCTCACTGCGCGGGGAAGCAAGCAGTGAGGAAGGAATGTTAATCCCTTTCCGTGCCTCGTTCTGCATCTGGACCTAAGAATACTGACGCTGACCCATTTATTTCTGTTACAAGTCTTGTGGTTAGCACTAGGACAAACTGTCAGTGCAGGAAGGTTTTCCTGAGACCAAGATGTCTTTTGGTTTATATGGACTGGTTCTATGCTCTACCGTTGGATCTGGTAGAGAAGGATCAGTGGGGTAATATCCTGGGGAATAGAGAAGGCGGAGGCAGTGTGCCAGGACGTACCCAGAGCCAGCACCAATCTTCTCAGGTTGGGGAATTTGAATTTTTAAGGAAAACAAACTGTATTCCATGCATTACTTAGGTCAGAGCTGGCCAAATGAGTTCCTGTGCAGTTTCTAGATGTAAGAACTTTCCCCAAAACAGATAGTGCAACTTAAAGTAAAATCAGGAAAAAACCAGCCTCCTAATCTGTTATCAGAGTACCTGGTGTGGGGCCTTTCACCTCCAGCCCACGTCAGTGTAAACAGAAGCACACTTGCACCACGTTCTGCAACCTCAGAGTAGGACTTGCTCCTGTGAGGGCAGTGAACACCGGAGCGGAGGGCCATGTGCTTAGACTTCAGGTGGGAGGACTTTTTGCAGAGCTGCCCCATCATGGAGTGCTTCTGGAGACTGGGTCCCTTCTGATACATGAGTGAAGAGGGAGCTCTTGCACTGACATTGGTGTTTCTCTCTGGCCTTTCCTTATCTTAGCATCTTTTGATGTGAATGAGGCCCAAGGTGGTCCCTATGCTGGGCTGTCCAAGCATCTCTTTTTCACCTGTAGCAGTGTAATACTTCCAAACTCACCCGAGTGCCTTGTTTTGGAAGATATTTACACGGTAATCTCAGTATTAACTTCAGGCTGATTGACAATACTGAACTACTTGTTTTACTACTTGGGCTCCTGCTGTTTTGATACAAAACTCTTATTTAATGTTCTGTAAATGTTCTTCACACAGCCAGTGTTTTGTGTTGAGGATATTAATAGTTTGTGCGCTGGTTTCACCAGAGATCTGAGTCCAGAATTGGCTCAGTCTTGAAGGGACTTGGGCCATTTTTGCCTGTTTAACAATAAATGGCTGGTATGGGGGAATAACCTCTTCCGTTCATGAGGCATTGAAGCAGCAGCTGGTAAAATTCTGCTGCCTATCTCTGTACAGAGCTTACCTCATCTGCCTACATCATCTGTACAGTGTTTCAGAGGAGCTCAAGGTGTAACAGATGTTTTATCACCAAGTCTGTGCAGGCCTACCAGGCTAGTTCAGCAGGGTCCAGCAAATTTTGTTCCTAGGCTCTTTACTGCTTCTGTAATGGCCAGGTCAGCCCCCCAGCTCCCATCACTAACTTCTTTCTAATTTAGTGATGTAACATGTTAAACACATCTGGCAGTCACCTTGGTCTTTTGACTTGCATTGAGAACAAAACCTGTGTGTGTGTGTGTGTGTTCTGGTTTTGTTCATGCTTGCCGTGCTACCTTAGGTAGTGTCCCTGAGAAACAGCCAAATCCTTCACGAGCAAACTGCCTGCCAAGGGAGCTGTGCTCAGCATCTGTGTTCCTCTTCAATGCAAGCTTGGCCCACCTGTTCCCAACAGACCCGGCTTAGCAACTGTTCTGCAAGGATATGACCATGTTTCCACTAGAATTTCTTCATTCCCATTGGTCTGGCAGCAGCACGGTTGACTTAAACAACTGTGTCTTATTAGTTTGCTGCACTGAGAAGCAGCAGAGGCTCCCAGGCGTTTGTTCTGGTGTCAGGGTGAAAATGATGTTGTTCTGCCTGGCAGATCTGATATTCATTGTAATGTCAGTCCCCTTCCTTCAATTCTGCTTTGTTCATAGGCATTTGGCCAGTCCTTCCTGCAACCTGACATTCACCTGTTCAAGCAGAATCTCTTCTACTTGGAGACGCTGAACACCAAGCAGAAGCTGTACCACAAGGTGGGTCCTAGTTGACTGTTGTGCACGCTGTGCGTGGTAATAGGTGGGTGCTGTTCTAAGACTTGTTTGAAATGGCTCAAACTGAAGGTCAGGATCTGGGGGCTTGTATGCCGCAGCATTTGGTTGGTTGCTGTGATCCTGATGGATACGTTGCTGGTCAGAATGGCATTACCGCCTCCCTGATACTGCTGCAGTGGGCACAGGAGGGATCCCAACTCCAGTCAGTCAAAGCAAAGCCTTGATGCGTTCCCTCCTGTGACAATGAGGGAAAGCAAAGGACACAAAGGACACGCACAGTGGCAGTGCGATTTGTCTGACGAAGGAGAAACTGGGATCGTCAGTGGGACACTGGCAGAGTCCCTCCATCATTCTCATCTGGGTCAGCTGCAGGGTATCTAGTATTTACAGTTGGTCACTGCCAGGTGGTTGTCTCCATCGCTGTCATGTAGGACCCATCCTCCAGACCCTCTAATTTAGACCTGTTAGCTGCTGTCATGAAGGATTAAAGTTGGAATCCAAGGTCCTGCCCTTCTAGTTAGCCTGTGAAAGCAGAGCTTTCAGGTTTGCATCTGCGGTCACAACTCAAGGACGGCCTGTCATGTTAACAGGTGCCTGTTGCAGACTTTCAGGCAGCTAGCCAGATTCCCTGGCTTTCAGGAGCACTGTGCAGGGCTAAAACTGGGTGGAGTTTGAATGGGACTTGATGCTGTTTGCTTAAATGCCAATGCTTAAAACTTGGGTCAGATGCATGAGGTAAGTGTGGCCAAATTTCCTGTTAACTTTAAAGCTGATATTATTCTAGCTTATTGTAGCCACTTGTGATCTTGGCTTGGCTTGGAGAATTATCTCTGTGCTCACAAGAGTTTGCAGACCCCGCTGATAGCTCAGAAGCTGCTGGTGTTGAAGTGGCCCTGTGCAGCCATGCTCACTTACCTAGTTTGACCTCGATGAGTTTGTACTTCTGAAGCAATGTGCTGGCTGCTGTGGCCCCTCTTGTGGGAGGCTTGCTGGTGTGAAGATGCCTAACTGTGTGCTTCTCTCACTGTGCAGAAGATCTTCCGGACAACCATGCTGTTCCAGTTTGTGAATGTGCTACTTCAGGTGCTTGTCCACAAGTCGCATGACCTGTTGCAGGAGGAGATTGGCATTGCCACCTACAATATGGCCTCAGTGGACTTTGATGGCTTCTACTCAGCCTTTCTCCCTGAGTTCCTGGCCAGTTGTGATGGTGTGGACTCGAACCAGAAAAATGTGCTGGGAAGGAATTTCAAAATGGACAGGGTAAGAAGGGGAGACACTGCAGCAGAGTGCCAGCATTCCCAGGATGCATGGAGTTTTTCTCCTAGAGCATGCTGGCAGGCAGCCGTGAGCTTCTCAGGGCAGTGTTTTGAGGCAGTACCTTTTAGAATCATAGAATCATTAAGGTTGGAAAAGACCTCTAAGATCATCAAGTCCAACCGTCAATCCAACACCACCGTGCCTCCTAACGCTCGAAACGCTTCCACACTCAGCAATGCCTAGCCAAGGATTTCTCACTGTAGGTAGCAAAATTGCCATCTCTTCTCTGACTGCTGAATGCTGTGGGAGTTAGGGAATATGTTTCCTGGAGGAAGTTTTCATAGGGGTAGACTGACATTCTCTAGAGTGGGACACTCAGATCCTTGCCAAGATCTTGCTCCAGCTGCTGGCCAGATGTTTGAGGGTTACAGTGAAGACAACAGCAGAGTAGCTGCAATGGCTCACAATTCTTTCAAATCCCTCGTATGTGTGTGAAGCAAGTGGGGGGTCTATAACCTCCCTATGGAACAGCACGGCAGTGCAGCAGGTTGTGGCTTATATCTGCTGAAGCTTGCTTGTCTGTTGAGTGCTTCCTCGCCTGTGGGAGGTGATGGGGATTTGAGACCGAGGGTTGAGGGTAGGAAAGGAACCTTGAGAGAATCACTGGATTCTAGAATTGCTCTTCAGGAAAATCAGCCCTTGCTATGGGCTACGTGGCACCCAGGAGCCTTGGCAGGAACGCAGTGAGCAGTTGCCGCTGCAGATGGCCATGTTGTGACCATTTGTGTAGTGCCTGACTGCATGCCGAGAAGCCTGTGCTGTGAACAGAGCCCAGGTGTCTGTAGTCAGCTCTCTGCACAGGGCAGCTCTGGAGCTGTCTCTGCTCCCTCTACGTGGGCTGCAGAAACTTGGGTTTCCTGGGCTCAGACTCTGGAGGAAGGGGTCTTCTGTTCTCATGTATGAAAATACACCTGGGTGTTTGCCCCCCTCGGTTTCTTTCTGTTCTCTGCTGTAAGACAGTGCTTGTAGGTGGCGTTCTGTTTGCAGTACAATGTGTTGTTTGATCTTTTCCAGGATCTGCCATCGTTTACCCAGAATGTGCACAGACTGGTGAATGACCTGCGTTACTACAGACTCTGCAATGACAGTTTGCCCCCTGGAACTGTGAAACTATAGTTACTGCACTGGACTCGTGTTTTGATCACTGTAGGGAACGGATCCATGTTTCATTTTGCCACCACCTCCTCTCCTCCCTGATTTTGTCAGTACTGCAGGATGCGGTGTCTTGCACATGGGCACATCTTCTTGGATTCACGCACCATGCTTCCTTCTTTTCTCTCCCAACCCAAAGGTCCCCAGCTGGAGTCAGCACTGTCTGCAGGATGTGTCTTAACGCCCAACCGCAGGGCATCTCAACTGTACGGAAAGTCCTCTCGCTGGGGTTTTGGTCTACTAACGTAGCACTTTGTTGCATCCAGAGATTTCTGTGGAGTTGTCCTGAGAGATCATGTACGTATCAAACATGAGGCAGAAGCGCCAAAGACTACTTCAGACATTCATACCTTCGTGTCATTCCACCTTCCTGTCCCTGCCCAGCTCTCAGAGGAGGAGTCTCGTGATGTTGGGACTGTTTTGGCACTTCTGTCACTCCCTTTGTTTTTAAATTGCCTTGAAAACCTCCCTGCTCTTTGTGGGGATTAGAGACTTTTTTTGGTTTTTTTAAAACGTTTTCTCATCATTCCATTGTGATACTAAAACAACATGCTTAATGGAAATAAAGTGCTTACTTTTGTTGTTTTAAGTAACTTGCAACTTGTTTTAGTTTCCTTGTAGGCCTGTCTGTCACCAAGCTGTTCCGCTAGATGAAAATGCATTTTGTGCTGCAGGCAGTGATCTGCAATCTTTCCCCGTGGTCAGGCAAGAGGATAGGCAGCAGCTGTCTGTGTTGCCCGATCTGCACCCTGGATGCAGAAATGCCTTGTCCGGGCTCCGTGTGAGTTGGATGGTGCTCTGGGAGCACTCCAGCAGCTCTTGAAAGGTGCTGTACTGAGCTGGTGCAGATCAGTGTTGACTTCTTTATCCACTCTACCCTCATTGTGTTTACCACCTATGTTCCCTGATGTTTTCTGTTACCTGTTGTGGTGATCTGTTTATTCCCTCCAGCAGACTGTTGCCTGAATTTATCAAGAGCTGCCTAACGTTCACGGTGTTGCATCACAGGAGACCTGAGCTGAAGGCCAGCCATGGCCAGAATGACCTGATAGTGGCATCTGAGCATAAGGTTAAAATCCCTGTCCCCAGTCAGACAGGACCAGATTTTGTGGGGCTTGTGAATCTAGTCATGCAGCTGGGAAGGATTTTTTTTTTCCCTGAAGTCTCTAGTCAGGTAGCTAGTGTAGAGCATTAGATCGGTCTTAATTCTCTGCAGTTACGAGGGCAGCTGCGGTAAGAGCTGTGTGGTTGGGAACAGGACCTGTCACTGAAGGGAGCAAGCCTGGAGGAGGTGTTACAGTTAGCATGGGTTCTCCCATAAACATTTGTAGACATGGACTTGAAGTGAGATGGCTGCATGTGGACAGCTGGGAGGTATCAGGGGTGAGGTGGAGTGTAGGGAGCACTTGCTCCACGGTTCCTTTAGTTACGGTTTTGTAAAAAAACCAACATGCTGCTGTTTGGAGATAATGTATGCTGTTTGGATAACCTGTGTACAGACAGAGCCTTGCATCCAGGCTGTCTGAACTGGGAGCAGTTTGGTGTTCGGGCTTCATACCCTGCAATGAGCAGCTTGAGTTGAAAGTTCCACGTGAACCAAGAGTCCCCCCTGCCAAGGACATGCCTCACCAGGTACAGCCCTTGCAACTGGGGGCTGTGAACCACTGTCTGCAGAGGTCACGGATGTGTGAAGACCACAGTGTGAAGGTGGGTGACGATCTGGCATGAGGCTGCAGAGCTCCAACCTCCTCTGAGAGTGAAAGGCAAGCCAGAACCTGCACCAGGAGCACATGGTTTGGAGCAGCCAGCTCTGGAGTAACTTGGTGTCACTGTCTGCACTTGAAACTTTGAGTCCTTATTTTCCCTGGTGGTTATTAGGTGTGTGAAAATGCAGTCCAGGGTCCAAACCTGTCCACAGAGCCTCTCCCTGCCACCCTAGTACCTCACAGCAGTTACTCAAGCCACAGTGGAGGACAGTGGTAGCTGTCTGCTGCCACCTCCACCAAGCACCCTGGCTGTGGCTTCCTTCAGAGATGGGCTAGGGTGACTTCATCTGTGCTGGCACAGCTCACCTCCCGGCATGGCTCTCTGGGCTGGTGGTGCTTCTGTTTCTTGCAAAACATTTGGTTGACAGAGGGTGAAAGGGCCTGTTTATCCCTTGATCAAGGGCAGCAGCTGGAAGGTGGCCAAAGCCCAGGCTGCAACCTCCCAGCCCTTGTGCTAAAACCTCTTTCTCCTTTGCCAGCCATCACAAAGTGTGGGGCTGGCTGCAGCACCCCGGCCCTTGGGTGAGCAGGGCAGCTCATGGGATAAATATTGAAGGGCACCTGATTTCTGTATATGCGACTGCCTTAATCTTCCCTAAAGAAACCCCTTCCTCTGTACCATCACGCCTGGTGCAGCAGACAGTGGAGAGGGGCCTTTTATTCCCTCGAGCCCCCTCTTTGGGCAGGCGTCACCAGCTTCTGCTCTCTGCCCGCGGGAAGGCATGTCAGAGGTTTTTGCAGCCACGCTGAGCACAGCAGGCCCTGGGAGCCCCCACGTGCCCCCCAGGCTGTGGCTAGTGGGAGCCCCAGTCCCCTACTCCCTGCACTTTGGGGGGGGGGGGTCAGGAAGGAAATGAGAAAGGAGATGGGGATCAAGGAGCCAAATGCCTGTTGGAGGCAGGCCCAAGTCCAGCCTCCCCCGGGGGCCCGCAGCCCTCGCAGCCCCATTAATCGCTTTGAGCCAGCGCGCATTGGGCGTGCTCCTCAACTCATCATTCAAATTATCACAGGTTTAGAAAACAGGCTTGAAGTGACCAGGATTTTCCATGAACTTGCAGATATTTTCATACCAATGTTATGTCAAGCTGCTCTCCCAAGAGGTGTTTTGGGAGTTTGGGATGTATAATAATAAATAATATATAAAAGAGTGATTTCCCGGCATGGGGTCTGGACTGGGGCTGTCTGTACAAACCAGACCCCAGAGAACTGTGGCCCCACACACCTGCCTGCAGGGCTGCCCTGCCCTTTGGCAGCAGGCAGAGCTTCCTCACCGATTTAATTCAACCGTAAGGAAAACTCAAATCTGAGCTGGAGCGATGCTGGGAAGAGGAGCATCCCCTTCTGCGTATAGGGCTGTGCCTGTCGCTGCTTTGTACGCTCCCCATCTTTTCTGCCTCCTTTGGTACAGGCTGGGGTGAAGAAAGGGGCCCTGGTGCCTCTGTCCCCGTCACCTCTGCGTGCACAGGGTTTGTCCCCCTCTCTGCTTCCCCCAGCCTTCAGTGATGCTTTAAAGCAGAGGGGCTCCCACCTGGGCAGTGCTGCAGGTGGGCAGGGGCAGCCTCTGCCCCCCCAGGGCCTTGTACCCCTTTCCCAGCACCCACCACATGTCCAGGGCAGCCCCGTGTCCCACGGGGAGGGCACCAGCCTGGGTGCTCCCCTCTGTGGCCCTTCAACAGGGCTGGTGCAGGGCTGGGGGATCCCCGCAGCACCGGCCTCCCTTGCACCCCAGCTCAGGCTGGCGTGGACTGACCCGGGCTCTCTCCTCGCCTGGACCATCAGGGGCGAAGCATGAAGTATGTCCGTTTTTTGGCAGGGGCTGGGGGACCTCCCCGTGCCCCTGGGTCACCCACGGGGTGGGTGCAGGCTCTGCTCCCACGGTGCAGGGCTTGGGGCTCAGCCCCGCCTGGGGAAAGGTTTGCTCCGCACCGGGAGGATGCTCCGTGCCGGGAATGCTCCGTACCGGGGATGCTCCCTGCTAGGGATGCCCTGTGCCGGGATTCTCTCTGCTAGGGATGCCCCGTACCGGGATGCTCCCTGCTAGGAATGCCCCGTGCCGGGATGCTCCCTGCTAGGGATGCCCCGTACCGGGATGCTCCCTGCTAGGAATGCCCCGTGCCGGGATGCTCCCTGCTAGGGATGCCCCGTACCGGGATGCTCCCTGCTAGGGATGCTCCGTGCCGGGGATGCCCCGTGCCGGGGATGCTCCGTGCCGGGGATGCCCCGTACCGGGATGCTCCGTGCAGGCGCGGCGGCCGGCCGGTCCCGGCGGCTGCTTTAAGGGGAGGGACGGAAACCTGACCCGTCCCCGGGCCCTTAAAGCCTCCGCGGGGCGGCCGAGCCCCGCCGCGGCCAGGTCCGACCCG
>WAAD01006561.1:287557-372136 GCA_013389945.1 Fregata magnificens
CGGCCGCGCCGCCGGCCTCCGAGCCCTCCCGGGCGAAGGGCACGCGTGGGCTTAAGCGGACGCGGGAGGTGCGGAGGGAGCCGGGCGAAGCTGGAGCTGATGTTTTCCAGGTCCCGATCCGCTGGGAACGGAGCATCTCGGGAGCGCCGCCGGGAGCCCGCATCCCTTCTCTTTGTTCTCCATCGCTAACGCGTTTAGGTTTGTCTGAGCGGCTCCCCTGTGCGAGGGACCAGCGGCGAGATCCCGGGATCTCAAGCTGCTCGGGGTCCCTGCGCGGGCTCGCTGGCACCGCGCCGAGTATGGAGTAGCTCCCTGACCACGGGTTTGACAATCCTGAATGGGCTTTTTTTCTCCTTTCTGCTGCTTTGTGCCACGGTGAGCTTGTGTTTCCTTGCAGCAGATCAGATGCGATGTAATTTGAAGCTGCCTGGTATGACCCAAAATGGAGAGAGCCCTAGCAGCGTACCAGGGGATGGAAACGAATTCGTTGACATTTTGTAGGTTGGCCTGTGCTGGCGTTGCTACAAGAAAAAAAGATTTGTTTTTTTAAGGCGTGCAGGTATTGTTACGAAGTTTCTGTGGGCTCACCCGGGAGATCTGCTTTAATTCTGGAGCTGTAGCCGCTGTGCACGTATTAAAGTGGCATGACAAAGCAAATCATCGTGTGCGAAGGAGCGTTTTGGTGGAGGAGGGTTTTTCATCGCTGTCCTCATGGTAAAAACACCTCTTAAAGATAAAATAGAGGGGTTTCTTTTAGAAAATACCTCTATAAAGTGGAGATACGTAACTTCTTTGTCAGATCGTTGCTGGTAAGGGGCACTGTGTGTGCAGACGGTATTGCTTACTGCCTCACTGCGTGATTAACCAGGTAGCGTCATGGCACTGGGGGGAGCGTTACAAGATCATCTCAGCAACGCGCTCCTGCATCCGCTGGGTGAGAGAAGCTTTATTCAGCGTAAAGCTTCTGACTTGCATCTTCCTGCTGTGGTCCGGGCGCTCTGTGCTGCCACACGTCCCCCCCATCCCGTTGCTGTTGCCGGCGGAGAAAGCAGAAGCAGACGGTCCGTTCGTGTCGGCGTGCCAGTCGCTCCGCGGAGGCTCGCAGACCGCATGCGTGATGGCCATCGCTTCGGGGCACGGTGGGAGCTTACCGGGGAACCGTTTGCCTCAGCGTGCCTCTCCCCTGCGCATTTGGTACGGAGCAGCCCAAGTACGTGGGAAATAAGGCCAGGCAGACCGCGTGCGTGTGGCAGGTGGGTCCGGCATTTGTTAGTGCCGGCAGTGTGAGCGGCTCAGCCCAGACCTGCCACGCCGGCCCCGTGCAGCGCCTTGTGCCTTGATTCTGACATGGGACTTGTGCCAGAGCTTCAAAGGTGCAACAACAAGCCTGTAAAGTGCTTTGAGATCTTGGCCTGAGGAGTGGTTGCGAACTGTTGGGGTCTCTCCTAAATTGAAGCAGGATGTCCAGGGAGGTTTTGTGCCACTAGAAGCTGTCTGTTCGTATGGACCCAGCTTAGAAGTGGTTGTCTGCAGGCTTCTTGCCTCGGCTGTCCCTTTAAAGTCGCTTGTTCCTTCCCACTGAGCGCAGCTACCAGTAATGCTGTCCATGCTGAAATACGTTATGCTTTTTAGGTACATTATCTTCAGCAAGAGACTTGTATAGCTAGCTCTTGGCGTGCAGAACAGCTGTCTCTCGGTACAGCAATTGCTGAACACCCTGGTGAGGTTGATGTGACAATGGCTGAGCCAAGAGGTAGTGGGCACCCCAGGGAACGCGGCCTGGAACCTTTTGCAGAGGCGTGCCAGAAGAGAAAAAGTAACGTTTGTGATGCCTCTGTGTGCGTTATTACTAGCCTGCAGCTTGGAAAAGCGAGGAGGTGCACCGAGTGTGAAGGAGAAGGGGCTGGTGATGGGGTCTGTAAGCTCCCGGCAGGTGTGCAGAGTACTGAAGGGAGGAGTTCTGAGGAAGTTTCTTGACCTGCTTTATTTTAAGCAGGTGTAACTTGGGGGTCTTTTGAAAAATGGAAATCCAGCTCGGGTGAAAGTTAAAGGATAGGAGCATCACCGGGTGGGTAAAATGGTGTTAAGATGACTAAAAGGAAACTTCAAGATGTAAACAAAGGTTGTACTACTACTGGAAGTGGGAAGCTTGCAAGGGAGGTGCCAGGGTTTGATGGCTCATGGAAGTATCGGGTAGCGATCGGCAGGGAGTTAAGGAGGAGCAAATTCCAGTCCTCTTACTGTCCCTCTTGCCCAGCAAGAGCAGGAGGTACCTGCTTCCTTTTCCTCTCCCCCTCCTTCTTCCTGGCTTCTGCCGGCACGGGTGGATGCGTGGAAGGTATGCATGGCATGGTGGTGGAACAAACTGCTAAATTTAAGCTCAGCAAGTCATTGCAGCCAGCTGATTCATCTGAGGGCTCAGAGAGGGCTGAAGGGCATGTGTGTATGTGTATAACCACATGTACCGGGGAGCTGGAGAGCAGCAAGTGTTGTCTTTAGCGTTCAGTAAAACACCAGAGGCATTTACGGGCTACTGAGCTCAGTGCTGTCAGATTATTTGGCTGAAACAATTATTAGCTAAATGTCAAAGGAAAGAGACCAGCTGACATTTAGTCCGTAAAAATGACACGACTGTGAATTTCTGTTATGATTTNTTTTTTTGCTTAAGTAGCTTGGGTTGTTGAAAGACTGCCTTAAGGAGCCTCACGGTTGTGGTATTGGCAGCGAAGTGCTGGTATGGACTGGAAGAGATCGAAGCATGGAAATCTAAAGACAGTTTGTTCTTCTCTGAAATGATAAAAGTTGATAGGGATTGAGGCTATTGCCAGTACCTTCATAGTAAAAGGTGCATGGGAAGGCTGATGCGGAGGCCCCAGCAGCTGGGGATGACACCCCTAGGTAGGGGTGGCCTTCAGCAGAGAAGATACAGCTGTGTGACGGTCCTCCAGCGACCTGTAACGGGTGGCTGTTTGGCAAACACGGACTACTGGGGCACTTGAAAAGCTTGCTAGGACCCGTTACGTGCTCTGCGGAGTTGGAAGCAAGATGCGGGAGGGAAAGGTCTTGAGGATGGCTTGACTTTTCATGCAAAACCTCTGGTCCACTCACCAGTAGTGTGTGAGGCAGTTTATAACAGCGTTGTATTTTTATTGTCTCCTTTCCTTCCCCTCTATCGCTACACTTCACCGGGGATCTGATGCTCCCTTGGAGCTGCTGTGCACGCTGTAGCAGCAAAAAGGCTTCCTGCTGGCTGGTACCGAAGACTGGAGCAAGGTTGGTTTAGACAGCGAGCCAGGAGGTAGAGGCACGTTTTACATAACTTTTACATCACCTTGTAAAGCGAGGGGGGGTTTATCTTGCAGTTCTGTGGGTTATACAGAATCTAAGGCCATTGTGCAATATTTTTCAAACAGCAAATACATAATTGGTCTTGCCTGTTCTCCAGCTGCACTGTGTCTGTGCGATTGCAGTGACAGAGGCCAAGCCTTTTCTCACTAGATTTGTTGCTAGCTAGAAATGCAGGGTCACGTCGGGGCGGAGGAGAACCGAATGTTTGCAAGGCATGAGGAGAAGCCATCCTGCTGGCGTTTTGGGGTTTTTTTGCCTCTTTTGTTTTGATCTAGGAGACAACTGGAGGTGGGAAAGCCTCTTGCACCACATGATCTCGCTGCCTCTGCTCGATTAAAAGAAGTCCCAGAGTTTGTCTAACCTATTTTCAAACACTCCACGCTCTACGGCGTCTCTGCCCTCTGTGCTCTGACAGAGATCTGGCGTTTTTCTCCTCTTGACGATCAGTTCAAGCTTCATTTCAATGCGCTTTGGTTTGCTTTCTTTAACGTTTACACCCTTCAAGCGTCTGTCCTTGACTACCAGCCTTCCTCTGCCCCCACATCAGCTATCCTCAGCTGAGCTCCCCGTATTCAGCTTCTAACTTTTCCCTGCGTGATGGTTTCTGAAGCTTTTAATCAGGTTTGTTGTGCTTTTCTGACCTCCCACTGCCTTTTCAGCTTCTTGTAATGAGGGGCCCAGCCTGAGCTGAGTGCTGCAGAAGAAATCGCATTTTGGGGGTAGCAGGTGTCACTCCAGACAGTGGCTGCGGAGAATCATGGGGTTTATTTTTATTTTTAAATAGAACGATCTACAAGATTTGGCAATTACTTTCTGGAACGAAGTCTGGATAGCGTCAAACTACAGCTTTTTAGTGGCTCCCCCGGGTGAATCCAGGCTCGCTTTTCCTGCTCACCTCTGATGGATCCCTTGGGAATTGCGCACAGACCCTGGATCAAATGCTTCTTACCTCCAGCGTAGTCCTCTCTTGGAGCTGCTGACATTGCATCTGATCTTGGACACCCTCCCTATTCCCCTTAGTCTTCTCCCGCTTCCCTGTGAAACCTAATAGTTTGGATCAGTGTCATGAGGAAACCTCAAAATTTTTTTTTTATTTTTTGAGGGTTCTTACACCCTTTGAGCAGAGGAAGTGCTAGCTTTCCTTATAAAGAGATTTCTAAAATTATCTTGCGTGGATTTGCAGGCCATGTAAATGTGAGTGAAGCTTAAATTGCCTCCAGCTGCTTTGCCACTGCTGTACCTTTTGGAGGTTTTAATTGCTGTTTAGCTTTGGTGTCCGCTATTGAGAGCGGAGCTGGGATTGCAGCGAGGGCGATACTGTGTCTAATAGGTTTGAGCGTGCCTGTGGACACGCTCACGTGGATGTGTGTTTTGGAAGAGGAGCGGATCTGAAGTATTTTGCTTGCTTTGACCAAGGGCCCAGTTTTTCACCATAGAAATTCGTGGCGAAGCTCCTGTTGGTTTTGCTGGTTCAGGCGTGAGCCCTTCCTCACCTCAAATACCGGGCTGGCTTGGCTGGGGGCAGACCGCAGTGCTCAGTCTGCCTCTGTCTGCCTCCCTCTTCAAAGGATGTTTTATCAGCATTAATAGCACATCTGTATTCTGCGGGAGCTTGAAGGTGGGAGGGTTTTTTTTCCTCCCTCTGAGAGGAGAACGCTTCCAAGCCAACATATTTCATGTGATGTGTTTTGGGCGAGGTGGTTGCCGGTTAGCTGAAAATGGAATTTGCAAAGAAGTTTATTCATTTGTAAATGTCCCAAAGACTCCAATAAAAAGATGATTTCTGTGCTCCGGGGTTTTTGCTTCTGCTAAGTTTTGGCTTTAAGCTTCCCGAAGGCGTCCCCTTCTTGGAGCGGCTGGGCAGGGTTAGGAGCGTATCATACCGCAAACAGATCTTTTTGATGATAGGTTTCATACTTACATTTGCAGCCGTAATCAGATTGATGGCTTATCCGGGCTGGATCAAGTCTGGCAGGACCATGAATACTCAAAGGCATGGTTTGTCTGCACGGGCTGGGAGGAGGGCGGCGATGGTAATTTTATCCCAGCTACCGGTTCATTTAAGAAACCTTTTTATTCTTTCTTTCTCCTTCAGATTGAGAATACAGCTATTGCTGAGCGGGGTGTTGATTTAATTACAGATTTTGATAAAAGTTAGATGTGTTCCTCTGGAATTTGAGATCATTTCTGCAAATAAGGAAATGTTCTCTCCCCCACTTCCCAGAACAAAGAAAAAGCATCGCTGCCACCTTTGTAGAGTTGGCAAATGTTGTGGGCAAGGAGGGATTTCCAGGGAAGTGGGGTGTGGACGCAGAACCCAGTAATGCCCAGCTGTGAGGCCCGTTTGTACTGGGGGAGTGCTGCCAAAGGCTGGGCCAGGAGCCTTAGCAGGTAAAAAGGACCCCATCTAAAGGTTTTCAGTGGTGGGTTTTTTTTTTTTTATTATTTGTTAAAAATGCTTGCAGGGGCTTTTTCCTGGGGTTGGGTTTTTTTAATGCAATAAAAACTCTTCCAAAGTTTTGCTTAACGTTTGCCACACGGTGTTGCTTATATCATTATGTAACTCAATACAGCCAGTAATTGATAGTCATTACAACAATTGCCTACATAATTTCTCTCAATTTTATTCATGTTTTGACTTTCGTTTGCTGCTTGTTGTCAGATGAGATCCGCTTTGAACCCAGTGGCTTTTTTTTTCTTCCCCCCCCCCCCCCCCCCCCCCCCAGCTTTTGATTTTTTGCAAAACAAATGACTTTCCGTTAGCCGCAGCCTACGGCCCTGCTTGGGCAGGGTGATCTGCTTCTGCTGGGCCACCCTCGGCTTCCCTTCTCCCCTGGGACGATTGGGTTCCCAGCACTAGAAAGCTGCTGGTACGGTCCCTGTGAGAGCGGGCAAGGGGATGGGGGTGGACCATGGCTTGCTTTTCCTTATTTCTCCTGCCTGGCTCCATCCTTCCAAAATCCTGCTTGGGTTTCTGGTGTAGGGCGCAGGACTGGCTCCTCCACGTGAGCCTGGAGTGAGCAACGCCAGCCTTTCCTTCCGCTTGTTCGCTTAAATTCAAACACCCGTGGAAAACATGGATACGACGCTGCCAGACTGCTTCTGGCCAGCTTCTCCTTAGAAGCAGCGGTGCTTCTCTGGAAGCACATTTTATCTGGTGTGCTGCAGTCAGGGGAGTGCGGTGCTGGTAAGGGGCACAGCAGATAGAGAGCTCCAATAACTCGAAGCTTAAAATGCCATCTGACTCATCAGGTCCGAGTCGATGGTTTGGCAGGAAGGCGCGCTCACGGGGATGAATAGGATTAGGTAGTGATTTGAGGTCTTGCTACTGTGTTCACATTGTGAAATGTGCCTGCTGACACAGATAGTGAATTTGTCCTTGGGGAATTGTGCGTTTTGTACTCCATGACTCTTGCGCTCCCACATGCCAAAAGCGTTTCCACCTCCTCTTGGAGGAACTCTTGCGTGTTCTCGGTGCTGCATTAAGCTGCCCAGAGCCGCTCTCCTGACGGTGCTTTTTCGTGACATCTGCAGTACAGCTGTTTGCTTAACTAGCCAAACCAAGTCTGCAAGACAGTCATGCTTCTCTAGTTGTTTGAGTCCGGCAAGCCCCCCAAAGCGCCTCTCAGCCTTCATTTTCCATTTTAAAAGCATTGCATCTTTCATTCCCCTTTCAAATTTCCCCATAATCCAAGGGGAAATGGTTAGTGACCTGCTACACCACTGAGACACACACAAGTCTATGGGGCTGGATGGGATCCACCCAAGGGTGCTGAGGGAGCTGGCGGAAGTGCTCACCAAGCCACTCTCCATCATTTATCAGCAGTCGTGGCTCACCGGGGAGGTCCTGGTTGACTAGAGGTTAGCAAATGTGACGACCATCTACAAGAAGGGCTGGAAGGAGGATGCGGGGAACTACAGGCCAGTCAGCCTGACTCTGGTGCTGGGGAAGGTTGTGGAGCAGATCATCTTGAGTGCCATCATGTGGCACGTACAGGACGACCAGGCGATCAGGCCCAGTCAGCATGGCTTTGTGAAAGGCAGGTCCTGCTTGACTAACTGGGTCCCCTTCTATGACCAGGTGACCCGCTTCGTGGACGAGGGCAAGGCTGTGGATGTTGGCTACCTGGACTTTAGTACGGCCTTTGACGCCATTTCCCACAATGTTCTCCTGGAGAAACTGGCTGCTCACGGCTTGGACAGGCATGCTCTTCATTGGGTAAAAAACTGGCTGGATGGCCGGGCCCAAGGGGTTGTGGTGAAGGGAGTTAAATCCAGCTGGCAGCCGGTCACAAGCGGTGTTCCCCAGGCCAGTCCTGTTTGATGTCTTTATTGATGATCTGGACGAGGGGATCGAGTGCACCCTCAGCAAGTTTGCAGATGACACCAAGCTGGGCGGGAGTGTCGATCTGCTCGAGGGAAGGAAGGCCCTGCAGAGGGATCTGGACAGGCTGGATCGATGGGCCGAGGCCAACTGTATGAGGTTCAACAAGGCCAAGTGCCGGGTCCTGCACTTTGGTCACAACAACCCCATGCGACGCTACAGGCTTGGGGAAGAGTGGCTGGAGAGCTGCCCGGCGGAAAAGGACCTGGGGGTGCTGGTCAACAGCCGGCTGAACATGAGCCGGCAGTGTGCCCAGGTGGCCAAGAAGGCCAATGGCATCCTGGCTTGTATCAGGAATAGTGTGACCAGCAGGAGTAAGGAAGTGATCGTGCCCCCGTACTCGGCACTGGTGAGGCCGCACCTCAATGTTGGGCCCCTCAGTGCAAGAAGGACACTGAGGTGCTGGAGCGTGTCCAGAGAAGGGCAACGAGGCTGGTGAAGGGTCCAGAGCACAAGTCTTGTGAGGAGCGGCTGAGAGAACTGGGGTGATTTAGCCTGGAGAAGAGGAGGCTGAGGGGAGACCTTCTCGCTCTCTACAGCTACCTGAAAGGAGGTTGTAGCCAGGTGCGTGTTGGTCTCTTCTCCCAAGTAACTAGCGATAGGACAAGAGGAAACGGCCTCAAGTTGCGCCAGGGGAGGTTTAGACTGGATATTAGGAAAAATGTCTCCACCGAAAGGGTTGTCAAGCATTGGAGAAGGCTGCCCAGGGAAGCGGTTGAGTCACCATCCCTGGAGGTATTTAAAAGACGCGTAGATGTGGTGCTTGGGGACATGGTTTAGTGGTGGACTTGGCAGGGCTAGGTTAATGGTTGGACTCAATCATCTTAAAGGTCTTTTCCAACCTAAAAAATTCTATGATTCTATAAATTGATCTTTAACAGGATGCTTCTGCCTAGAGGAGCTCTGTGCTGAGCTGCGCTGTAGCGTTGCTGGTGGCGGCAGGGCTGTGGTGGCCTGTGCATCGCTGGTGACGCAGGTGGAGGCAGGTCCACGCATGGCTGGGTTGTGTGATGACGGCGAAGCATGCGTGGGGTGCTGCTGAAGGCTGATGTTTGCCACTGGTGCTGCTGAGCTGTAGGTCCAGGTCTGAGGCTTCCCAGCAGAGACAGGACTTTAACCGAACACAGCGGGAGAGACATCGTGGATTTCATAAGGAATAAAAAAAAAAAAAAAATCACTGTTTCTTAATATCTTTGTGTGTTTCTGTTTGATAGCAGGAAGATATCGGAATACATACAGGCTCAAAGGGAGCTCATCCTCCGTACGCGGGGGGTGGCTGGCATGATCCTTGTTTTGGGAACCCAAAACATCCAAGCCCAAGGAATAGCCCTGAAGATGTAATGGGGTAGTGGGAATGCCAGCTTGGGCTTTCGGCATTGCTCTGAGTTGGACAGAAATTGTCTCTTCTTCCCAAACTTGGGTTCGTGATGAGGCTTCCCCTTCTCTGTAGAGTGTCTGCTGGAGTTGGCATGGGGCAGAGGGTAAGTTACTAACGGCCTCGTGGGCTGAGGGGGAAACATGACCAAGGGCAGCCTTGGGGACAGCTTCTTCCCAAACTGCTGGTATCACCAGGCTCGAGTGGATGGCGTTTGCTCCGCAGGGGGAACGCAGGCTGAAAGTGGGTTTAAGCAGAACTCGAATGAATGTAAGCGGCGGTAGGCACTTCAGCAGTACGCCGCTGTTGCGGTTTTAGGGCTGGGCTGGGGTTTTTCTCAATGGAGGTGAGGAAGTGAGAGCCCCGGTGAGCTGCGGGTCTGGGACGGGGCTCCACTGCTGCTGGCATGAGGCTTCCTTACGGCTGTGAATGTCCTGGGGTCGACACCTGCTTTAGCCCTGGTTTTGGTTAGAGTCTTTCCCCTTCTCTGGGGGGAAAACTGCTCTTAAAGCAGAGATGCATGGAGGCTGCTTGGGAGAAGGGTTCTGGGCTGCCCGGTGCTCGGTGTGCTCCAAGCGCTGCTTCACCCCGGCCCTCTCCTTATGTTGTAACAGCAAAAAACCCTTGTAATAGAAGGAAATACTGGCAATACCAAACTGCTGAACTTGCTCGCTGAGTGTTACCTCATTTGAGGCGACTAATTTAGCTGAAACAAGCAATCGGGTGGCAGTGGTGTTTGACACAAATTTGAGTGCTTGCTTAAATGACACCAATTCGGGTGTTGCCTGCGTGGGTCCTGGCTCTGGTGTGTCCCCAGCACTGCAGAGGCCGCTGGGGTCCTGGCATGGGACAGTGACAGCTCTGGGGATGTCCCATGGTGCTGTACGGGAAGGGCAGCGCTGCTGACTGTGTTACAGGGGTTGGTTGCAGCCGGGGTTTGTTTGCAGGCTGAACGTCCCTCTTTTAGGTAATGTTGTGCTCAGCCCAGTAGTCTTCTGATTTTTTTTTTTTAATAATGCACTGTAGTTCTTCAGGGAAAAAAAGCTACTGTTCCCTCTGCTACAGTATTGCTTGGTGAAATACCGGTAGCGTTGCGTTGAGTTTGAGTCACCGCTACTTCTGAGGAGTAAAACTGAAGGGAGAGGACCTGGTGCTGGGAGCTGCGTACTCTGGCAAGACTCAGAGGAGCCAACTGCCGACAGCCCTGTGGAAAATCCATTTGCCAGAGTCCGATAGGAAACTGGGCTCGAGCAAAATGCGCAGGAGGAAAAAGGAGCCCAAACCAACAGTTTTTAGAGAACAGAAGCTGTCGAGGGCAGGAAACAAATGGAGAGTGTTTGCTGTGGCGGGGCGCAGGGCACGGTGCTGGACCGGGACCCACGCAGCTCCGAGTTCTGCGGTCCTGAGCAAATGCGGCATGAAACAGGGGGGCTGCTTGAGGGGCCCTTCTCCTGCTTGGGGAAGGTGCAGCTATGTTGTAAGTGAAGCTCTTCTAATGGGAAAATAATGTTCAGTTCCACTTTGGCTTTAAAAGCTCATCAGGACCTCGTGGCTTTCGCTGCCGCCTTTGGTGGCTACAGAGGGATTAAAAGGCATCTGTTGCCTCCCTTTTGCATGCCCACATTCCTTATTTATTCCAGGGGAGTGGCAGTTCTCCCCGCTCACTGTGTGTGCGTGAGGAGATTACAGCTGGGGGAAAAAAAATAAAATTTGGATATCCTTGTTGAATTTGTTTCCTATGCCTGCTAAATGGATGCAGCAGCTAGCTAATCCTCTCCTGGCTACTTGGAGCTCTGGGACTACCGTGCTGGCAGGAGCACAGCGGAAGCATGCAGAAAGCAGAAGCAAGGCTTGTGGGAGGCTACGTGCCCTTGAAAGGTCCAAGGGAGATGCTGGAGACCTTGGTGTGCAACAGGGAACTTGCTCGTGGATTTTGTGTTGCACATCTTCAGGCTCCGTGGAGCATCCATCCCTTGGTGGCGTCGTGGGGGCAGGCTGGCAGCGCGGGTGGCTTGGCAGAGGTGTAGTAGATGAAGGAGGGGTGCTGGCAGGAGAGGTAGGACTGAAAGCCCAGAGCACAGAGGCGGGTCCCTCGTGAAGGGCAGGTGATTTGGCTGCCAGCCTGGCAGAGACCTGCAAAGCCGTGGTGGAGCATGGGGAGCAAATTCCAGACCTCTTGCTGCTCCTTTGCTTGGAGGACCTAATGTGTGCTGGGCATGGTGAGATAGCTGGGCATGTGGTGGCTGCTGGAGAGGCATTAACATTGTCCTGGATGGTGGTGGTGGTGGTGTGGTGAGGCTTGTAAGCCCAGTGCTTACAGTCACACCCTGAAGTCCTGGGCTTCCCAAGCTATGCACTGCATCTCAGCCTCTTCTCCCTTCTTCTGAGAATCTACCTCTCAGCCTAGAAACCGTTCCGGGCTTTTTCCCTGGCCCCAGCCTCTGACACGTCTGCTTTGTGTACTTGCCTTTGCACAAACAGCCCTTTCCGAAGGCTGCGTGAAGGGTTGCCAAAAGGAGGGAAATAATTTTGAAGCAGTTCTAAAAAAGAAACGAGTCTTTATGCTTTGCTGGTCTCTGAATCACGCTTGCTTGTATTACGGTAAACTTAGTTTTGACAGTGTGGCAGGCTCAGTCTGGCTGGGGGAGGCGAGTTAGTTGTCTCACGCTCGACTCTCTAGTATTTAGCTGCCTGGTTGGGGACGGGCTTGTGTCTTACGCTCAGCTGGGCTTCACCTCTGCAGCCCGAGAGGCTTCTCGTGCTCACCAAATTCCCAGGGTTTGCAAGTTGAGAGATGCAACTCTCTGCCCCCTGCTTTCATGGTTTGCTTGTTTGTCCATTGGCAGTAATAGGTTTCTCCTGTTTCTGGTTATTACGATCTTATTTTAGAGATTTCAGCATGTACGTTGTGTTTTGGAGAGGGTGAGTTAGTAAAAGCAAGTCCCGAGCTAGTGAGAGGATTTATTCTGGGATGTGCCATGGGGTTTTTGTGCTGCTTTCTAACCTGGTTGGGAGGAAATGGCAGCAAAAGCTGCAGTCCTGGATTTATAAGCCAAGACAGTCTGTTCGGTAACCAAAGAGCCCCCATCAGAAATACCTGGGCTTGATGCAGGGGACTCTACATGAAACTACACCAGGCACCGCAAAATGTTCAGCGTCTTAAGATGCCTAGCCCTCAGTATGTGACCTCCTGGCATGTTTTATTGAGTTACTTGTTGTCTGTTCAGATCAGCTCTGAAATCCTGCGTAGGCTTTCTGCCCCAGTTCTGTGCTCCGGCAGGATGCAGCCGTCCCGCCTCGAGCCCGGGGTGACTTCAGTTGTGGCACTTGGCTCTTCCCCCAGGGGTGGCTCCAGCCTACATTAATGCGTTTTATGTAAGAAGTAACCTAGCACTAAGCCTTTTTTTTTTTTTTTTTTTTTTAATCCAGTCTCCTGCCTCTGAGCTGCGTGTTTGGAAGGGTGAGAACAGGTTTCCTGTGTCGTTAGAGGAACAAAAGCGAGGAACAAAGCCTTCGATGTTTTGGAGGGTGCAGGAAGAACACTTTTCAAGTTTCATTAAACAAATGAATATGTTTAGAGTAGAGCATCGCTGCTGAAGCCCTTGAGCACTTAGGTAGCAACGGGAAATCTGAAACACTTGAGACAAACACAATTAAATTTGGATAAAACCATTTCAGTGTAACTTATGTTGCTTTTAATGTTTCCAAACCATCCTTGGAGTTGTTTCTTTAAATATGTTTTTACACTTCAGTGACAACAATTGATGGACAATTCGGAAATAGTCATACTTGACGTTTGAGAACACACTAAAAAATACGACAAAGCGAGGCTCCTGAAGCCGTGGTGAGCGTAGAGGTGTTACGGCTGCCTGCTGATGGGCCTTGGAGCCGGTAGCGTCAGTCCAAAAAGGTTCTGTACTCACGCCTGTTTCGTGACCAGAGGAATTTCTACCAGCAGGTAGAAAACCCAAAACTGCTGGATGTGAGTGATCTGGGCTGGCGAAGACCTCCGGCAGTTCGGCGCCATGCTAGGCACCGAGGGTCTGGCTGGATGGATTTGCTCTGGTTTCTTGTGAGGGTGGGCAGGGAGGGTCTGCGTCCTCAGGCTTTTCTGGCTGCCAGTTCTTTAAAACAAATTCTGGCTTCTCTTTCTTCTTCCTGTTGAATTTTGAGCATTGGAAGGAAAGTCTTTTCCTTTGCACACTCCCGACGCGTATGGCACTCAGTGGCTTTGGGAGCGAAACCCAGGAGACTTGCTCCTCTGCATCAACTTTGGGTTTCTTCTTGGTTCAGGGTTGACTTGGAGACTTCCTCCTTCCCCTTCCAAAAAGGGAAGTAATAGTTTGCTGGGGAGGGAATTCTCTCCCGTTCGTTATGTATTCACATCTCTCGCCTCTGGTATTTCCTGTGCCTGCAGAAAGAGCCCGCTGACCCTGGGAGAGGCTGGCGAGCGGCATCATGCCTCGGGGTTCAGGGCCAAAGTCGACGGGCTGCAAGATTGGTGTAGAAAGTGCCCAAAGTAGGTGACATGCATCAAAAGTCGATGACATGCTGAGCAGCTTTTCTTTTGGATAAATAGGAGGAAGGAGGATTTGTTAGGCAAGTGGATGTGTTAGATGGGGAGGATATCGTCGTCTTGGGAAGGTGGGGGAGGAGGGGAGCTTGTTCCCGTTGGGGACCTTGCTCAGTTTGTTTCAAGGACGTGATTGAACTGCTGGGGCTTTTCTCTCACTTGGTTTGTGGGTGATACCTCTCCCGTGCCAGTTCTTAAAACACTCGCAGGCTGATGGAGAACCACGGGAGGCTTATTGCCCTTTTGCCTTACACAGTAGGTTTGACTATTTCTTCTGTAGCAAGAAGAGACGAGAATAAACCCAGCTGAATCTTTTTCTTTGGCTCCTTCTCAGAAAGATGTCTTGATTCTTGGTTTCAAATACTAGACTGATAGCAGAGGGCCCTGCAGTGTTTGAAGCCTCTGGGACTGGAGCGACAGCAAGGGGAGCTGAACTGATGCGGACGCAAGATTAGGGATGCACATTGCAGAAACCATCTTCACCGAGTGTTGCTTACGGTGGACCTGTAAACAGAGACTTGACCAGACACAATCTGCCTGCTGATCTCCTGGAGCTTCTGAAAAGGCTCAGAGGGCAACAGGCTCGCAGCAGCCCTGGATAAGTGCCGCCACTTGTGAAATAAATAACGCAGCTCTTGCACTGCTTACTCACAATTGACCATTGCTTTTCCCTGTAATGAGATCTGCCCCCTTGAGGGTATTTTAAAGGTTAGTTAATTAGGTGTAATTGCAGCAGAATAGAAACCTGCTCTGGGGTTCTGCCTGCTTTCTGTAGTGCCAGATCCTTTAACAAATTACAGAGCTGGTTCCTATAAACATTGCTGGAGCCAGTGTAATCCCGAGTTATCAGCCTTCCACTCAGCCTGCTTGTTTACATTGTTGAAGACGCGGAAGCAAAGCGCTGGAAAGGGTGTTCCTGGCTTTGGGATCGGTGCGACTGTGGTTCAGATCACAGCAGCGTTCTGGGAAATACATTGCATGAAGCAACATTAAGTTATGCTCACGTTGTCAGCATGTCAGTGTTCTCTCGGCACCCAGCACGGGGGGGATAGATGTGGTCTTAGCCCAGACAAATGCTGCATTAACAGGGATCAGTTCATTTCAGCTGATCACGTTGCAACCCATTGATTTGGCGACTGCCCGATCTAAAGAGAATGGCTGTATAGGGACAGCTATGTCTTTGGCAAGTTGCACAGCTGCTCTGGTATTTGGCTGCAGGAGGTTCAACAGTTCCAGCGTGTTTGCACACTTCGCAAAGATTAAAAAATAGAACTACTCTGACTTCTGTAATTAGCATTTAAAAATATAATTCTTTTTTTCTGGGAAGGATGGATTTGGCCTTGAGAGAGAGAGTGGATTTTTACAAACAAGTACATTGGCTCATACCCTTCGATTAACTGTGGAGGGTAGAGATGCTGCATCCACCTTTGCATAACCATGAGAGATTTTTACATTGCATGTGCTCGCTCTGTTAAACTCCTGCGTACCGCTTCAGGCCAAAGATCTGGCTAAACATAAAGAGGAGGACATCTGGCGTGAGCCCTCTCCTGCACTTTAGAGTATCGCTAGCTGGGTTTGCCAGTTATGCCAACATGGCACTCAGCTTTCTCTCCGCTTGAGTTCAGGGATTGTGTGACTTACAATACTGTTTTCCCCCTGAAGATAAAAGATGTTCAGAGCAGATTTGGGCTTCTTGCAGACAGAAGAGGGTCGTCAGAGTTACGTGAGAGGTGCCTGGATTTTCGTGTCCTGTCTCAGTCAAGCAGGCTTTGTGGGTCCCTCTATACCCAGAATTGGTCTGGATCCGGTTATTCGATGTAAACGAGTTTCCTAGCTTTAAAGCTCCAAGACCTGCTGGATTTTAGGACATTTTTGGGCCTCTGTTTTGCTTGAAACTCCCCAAGTTGTAAAAGGGCAGGGAAGGTGCGCTGGCACATGCAGTGGCTGCTGGCTGGCAGGGGTCTGCTCCTGCCGTCCCAGGTGTTGTCCCTTCTTGAGACCCTTCTTACTGGCAGTACAAAGTGGGCAAACCCAGTACCGCTGGGACACGGCAGGGTGTCTGCCAACAGGTCCTTGTAAACCAGACGCTGCTACAATCCAAAGACTTTGAATGAGCAGAGGTGGTTTGAGCAGCCTTTTTTTAAGGCCAAACAGAAGATAAAGGCTGGCTTTGGGCATGTTTAACATAGTGCGGAGCCTTGCACCAAGCCGGGCAGAGATCCAAGCAGCGGAGTGTGCGGGCAGAAGAGGGGAGTGCAGTCCGGCTGGAGAAAATGAAAAGTAGAGGCTGATAGAAAAAGCTCAGCATTGGATTAAAAGTGAAGTTTTATTTTCTGTTTGTAATACTTCAGTGTCCGTGTCCAAGCCGAACATCCAGATGCCTGGGGAGTGATGTCTGCGTGCACTGTGCTTCATCATGCAAAGCTGATTAAACAGCTACATAAATGTTTTGGAAACCTTTCTGGCCTGTTAACAGAGATGGTGAAAGGCTGCAGTTACTCGCTTCCCCTTGTGCGTACCCGGGGTCCTTGCCCACCAAAGGGGTGGCTGCTTTCCGTCCTTAGGCTTTCCTCAAGGGCACCATGGTAGAAACTGGTCCTTTGGAAGCTGATGGTGAAGCTGCAGCTTGTCTAGCGTGCACACTGCTTCCTTGCCTGGTCCTGCCTCACCCTGTGCTTAAATTTGACCACGAAGGCTCCTGTTTCCTCTGGAGGGGAAGAGGCAAGGGTAAGGTCCTTAAACCTCTTAGCCTCCTGTAATATTCCATTCAGGAGAGAAAAATTTCCTATTGATAAATAGTTTGGGAAGAGGTGGTGGTAAGAAGTGCCTGGCACTGGCGTGGGTTTGTAGGAGGGGACTGTGTAGGTGTCAGGGGCTCAAGGTGTCTCTGTTCTCGTTTCATCCCTCCGTAGCGGAGCTCTGCTCCTTTTGAGCCGTGCAGTGGGATGGTCTTTCCCTGCCTTGCAGCCTGCGACAACTGCGTGTTCATGTGGAGAGGGCTTGTGTGCACAGCCCGGCTTGCCGAGCCCAGCAGTCAGCGGCAGAGGGGCCGGCCAGGATGTACACGTGAAACCACGTATTTTCTCTGCCCACCACAACCTCGTTGTTGGAATGCCTGCCTGAGGTGGGGGTACCCAGCCCGCCCTTGCACTGAGCAGTTGCTTTCAAAGCTCTGGTTTGAGTGCCTCAACGCTCATTTTCTAGGCTAAACCTTTGCCTTTCTGTAGAAATAGTTTTTAATAAGTGAAATGTGAATGTCTTTTGAACTGCTCACAGGTAGCTGCTGCTTTTTGCAACAGTCCCCAGCCAGCGCTGGCTGCTGCCATCAGGTCAAAGTGTGGCAACAAGTTCCCCGGTGAAGGTCTTCCTCTGGTGGTTGTGTTAACGGTTCATCTGCTGTTTTGGGCTAAAATCGAGGCCCAGCCAGCAAGAAGCATGCTGTGTCACCCAGTCAGAATCTGGACTGGGCTTACTGGTTCTGAGGACTTTTTCCTGGACGGGCTGGTCTGTCCCTGTTGATTGCTCAAGTGGCCAAAACACGCCAAGCCAGACGCCCAGTTCAGCCAGGCTCTTGGTAAGTCTCCGGCATGTTGTTCCTTATCTGGAGAGGTCTCTTGGTGTCTAACAGCTCTCTGGGTTCTCTAGGTCTCTAACACCTCTCTAGGCTCTCTTTGCACGTAATCCATGTGGTTGGTCCCTTTGGGGGCCTGAGAGTAGAAGTCATCTGTTAAGCAGGCCAGATCTTCACTCTCGCTCAGTTTCCCATGACTTCCCTTGGCGCTTGTCTTATTACTCAGAAGACTGAGACCACACGTCAAAACCTCTCCAAGGAAAGGAGGGAGCAACTTCAAGGCAAAAGCATCTGTCTTTGCTTATCGCATCATGGGTGAGACTGCAGGTACACAAGTTCTTGGTGGGAACTGCAGCCTGCTTGCTGGCCTGCCTCGAGTATTTGGGGATATTTATCAGGAATGTGTCAGTATTGGTTCCTCCTCTTTGTCTCCTTTGGATTTGCTTCCAGAGTCTGTGTGGAGTAAAGTAGTACTGAAATATGGACTTACTTACTACTATCACTATGGTATCATCAAATACCTAGCTTATGTGGTGTGGAGGACAAGACGTGGCCCTGGTTGTGGCTAGGCTGCAAGCATCATCCGTGTGAGACACCATACCACTGCAGGAGCTGAGCTCCGCCGGCTCTTCCTCGTGGGGTGCCTGACTGCTGTGGCCACTAGAAATCTCCCACCCTCATTTCACCCCTCAAAAGAATTTCTTTTTGGAAGCTGATTCAGCCCTAGTCTCTGCCAGAATATGAAGGCAAACTTCTGGCAGGCTCAGGGGTTACAAGGGGGGGGTGTCGTGTCGGCTGGCCAGCACAGCCCTTGCTTCCTTCGGAGATCAACGCCTAAAACAAGCACAGTGGATGTTTTGTTCTGTTGAATCCATCTGCTATGTGGTGGAGACATGGAGCATCCATGAGGTAAACAGAAAAGTCATAGAATCATAGAATCATTAAGGTTGGAAAAGACCTCTAAGGTCATCAAGTCCAACCATCAACTAACACCACCATGACTCCTAAACTAGGCCCTGGAGTGCCACGTCTACACCTTTTTTGAACGCCTCCAGGGTTGACGACTCCACCACCTCTCTGGGCAGCCTGTTCCAACACCTAACCGCTCTTTCGGTAAAGAAATTCTTCCTGATGTCCAGTCTAAACCTCCCCTGACGCAAGCTGAGGCCATTCCCTCTCGTCCTATCGCTAGTTTCTTGGGAGAAGAGTCCAACACCCGCTTCACTACCACCTCCTTTCAGGTAGTTGTAGAGAGCAATAAGGTCTCCCCTCAGCCTCCTCTTCTCCAAGCTGAACAGCCCCAGTTCCCTCAGCCGCTCCTCACAAGACTTGTTTTCTAGACCCTTGACCAGCCTCGTTGCCCTTCTCTGGACACGCTCCAGCACCTCAGTGTCCTTCTTGTACTGAGGGGCCCAAAACTGAACACAGTACTCGAGGTGCGGCCTCACCAGTGCCGAGTACAGGGGCACGATCACTTCCCTACTCCTGCTGGCCACACTATTCCTGATGCAAGCCAGGATGCCGTTGGCCTTCTTGGCCACCTGGGCACACTGCCGGCTCATGTTCAGCCGGCTGTCGACCAGCACCCCCAGGTCCTTTTCCGCCGGGCAGCTCTCCAGCCACTCTTCCCCAAGCCTGTAGCGTTGCATGGGGTTGTTGTGACCAAAGTGCAGGACCCGGCACTTGGCCTTGTTGAACCTCATACAGTTGGCCTCGGCCCATCGATCCAGCCTGTCCAGATCCCTCTGCAGGGCCTTCCTTCCCTCGAGCAGATCGACACTCCCGCCCCACTTGGTGTCATCTGCAAACTTGCTGAGGGTGCACTCGATCCCCTCGTCCAGATCATTGATGAAGACATTGAACAAAACCGGCCCCAGAACCGGGCCCTGGGGAACACCGCTCGTGACCGGCCGCCAACTGGATTTCACTCCATTCACCACCACTCTCTGGGCTCGGCCATCCAGCCAGTTTTTTACCCAGCAAAGTGTGTGCCCATCCAAGCCATGAGCTGCCAACTTCTCCAGGAGAATGCCATGGGAGACTGTGTCAAAGGCCTTACTAAAGTCCAGGTAGACAACATCCACAGCCTTGCCCTCATCTACTAGGCGGGTCACCCAGTCATAGCAGGAGATCAGGTTGGTCAGGCGCAGGCGCCCTGGAGCTTCCTTTTCCTTTTCCTCCAGCCTGCTTAACAGGGCCACTCACAGCTGGGGAATCCCTCACCTCCCTGGAAAACTTTCATGGTGTGGCTGCCAAACCTTTGTGTTAATTTGAATTTGGAGTTGTCACCGTTGGCTTAGCTGAGGCTCAAAATCACTTACTGATCTGATTTCACTGTGTCAAAGCAAGGAAGCTCTTTTTGTGCCCCACATGGTGGGGAAGCTGTTAGCAGCCGGTACGGCATGGTGCTGGCATACGTGCTCGGAGGTGGCTTGGTCGGAGGGGGTTGCTGGAGGTGGGTGTTGGCTGGCAGCAAATCTTGTTGGTTTTGGAAGGTGAAGCGCCCTGCCAGCGTGCAGAGCTCTTCAATGCAGAAGACGACGTGGTAGTGTGGTTGGTGCAATGAGTAGTTCTTGTTCTGTTGCTGAGATGCCAGATGACTTCCCTCCTCCTCCCCAATCTGCTTCCCTCTCCGTGTCCCTAACCAGGAGAAATCCCGTACGGACTCGTGCCAGGAGCTCGTTCTGGCTTCGGTCCGGGCTGTGCCTTGTTCCCAGCACAGGGGCGAGCAGGGCCCCTCCGGCAGTCCTCACCACCGGTTCTGCTTCTGCAGGCTTGTGTCTGTGCTCAGCTTAAGGTAGATTGACTTAAAGTAGTTTAAACCTCTCACTTTCCACCAGGATTTAAATCGGCTATTTAAACCACGTCATCCTCTTTGACTCTTTAATGCTCTGTATTTCTAGCTGCTCTTTCATCAAGACGAGTTTGTAGCCAGCTACAAACACACACGTTAAGCAAAATCTTTATTTTGAATATTTCTTGCTGGCCAAAAGAAGGTACCTCCCTCTGACTGTGGCTTATCTGTGTGTTTTTAGCTTAACACTCTACCAAACTGCAGTGTTAACTTTTGCTTTTGTGCTAATAGGAGCGTGGTGTTAACTGCTGCGCTCTTGTGGATTAGTCTTTGGCTAAAAACAACAAATCTGTGACTTCAGAACTGCTAAAACGGTTTGAGGACCTCTGTTTGGCACCGTATCTTGACGTACCCTGTCTTGAATAGTGTGTGCAGTTCTGGCCCTCATCTCCAAAAAGGATGGGGGGGCTGGAGAGGGTACAGGACGCATGATTAAAATGGCCAAGGGGCTGGAGCAGCTGCCTTGCCAGGGGAGGGTGCGCAGGCTGGGACACCTCGGGGAGGAAAGTATGGTCCAGGGGGATCACACTTACACCTTGCCACATGTTGCGGTGGTAGAACTAGGAGGCAGTTGATGAAATAGCAGAAAATAGGTGCAGAAGAGTTAAAAGAAGGCACTCCTTTGCAGACCAAGTAGTGAGCTTCTGGAGCTTGCAGCCCCAGAGGTGGTGGAGGCAAGTTCAGACACTTGTGGGCCCTAAAGGGCCAGGGCAGGGATGTCCCCCCCAGCATCCCTGGCTCCGTCGCTGTGGGTGCCGGGAGGTGCTGGGTGCTGGCCCGCAGGACACGGCCTCTGCTCTCCCTGGGCGGCTTCTGGCAGGGGCTGGGGGGGGGAACAGGCAGGCACTACTGGTGTTCTTGTCCTCTGTGTGTTGTCAGCTCTTCTGAGTGTCAGTGGCCACACACACTCAGTCTGGTGACCGGAGCGTTGTCTCGATCAGTTATTTAATGATCAGAGTTCCTTGTAAGCCTAGACAGCAAATACAGGCGGGTTTGGATCGGCACAGACATACTACCATGGGCTTGAGCTTCGTTAGTTGTGTGGCTTTTGTTTGCTTCCATCCGTAATGTCAGGGTTGTGAAGTTTAAAGAAACGTTTCCACTCATTTCCCCCTGCCCATGGCTTATTTTATATACATAGGTGGCTCTTTTGCGTAAAAAAAATACTTGTCCGGCTGCTCTGTCTCTTTTGCACAAGCACCGGTGTGGGAGAGGTGCCTTGCTGGGGTGTTGGCATGAGGGCTTGAAACCCTCCTTGGTCCTGAGAAGCTGCCCGCACTGCCGCAGCGCTGTGAGCAGCCCTGCCTGCCGTGTCCCATGTGCCGTCATGGCTGGGTCTTTACAGAAACTACACTTTAGAGTGTGTCATGATAATCACTTGCAGCCTTATCAAATCTGATTAAATGTCACTTGTATTTCTGTTATCTATATACACAGATAAATTAAGCTACAGCTTTTGAACTCAAAGAAGCTGCCAGATGCATTAAGTGGAACCGACGTGTTCCTGAGAATTGTTTTTATTAGCCTAAAATACCTTTGTTTAACATACAAGAAGCCTGACTCATCCAAGTCAATATGTGCCATGTGAGTTCAGCAGTTTTGTTATCTGTCTACCAAAAAAATTTCCCTGGAAAACTGGAAAAGATGCTTGTGTTATCTTCTCCCTGTTCATGATGGAGTAAGCTGGCTGGCGGGCAAGCCTGTGCCGTGCTGGAGCTCGGGGGTTTCACTCGTGGCAGCCCCGGAGAGGCACAGCCGAGTGTTTTTGACGGTCTCAGCCCTGTGGTTTCCTCCGTGCCGGCAGCGTGGTCACCTTTCACGGGGAGGTGGGATGTCCAAAGCAGAGACTTCTCCTGCCTCCCCCAAATGTGTTAGAAACCACGTGGACGTGCAGGTTGACAGCTCAGAGCGTGTCACAGATGTGATTTTCCTGTATAAACACAAACCTGGATTTAAGAAAAACAAAACGAAAAGAAAGCAGACAAACCCTCCTCCTGATGTGTAACGAGTCGGGCAGCTCTGAGCAGCAGGGCTGGGTTCGGTTGTCCTCCACACCATCAGATGTTAAGTCTCCTTTTAGATGCAAGGTTTCCTTCCCTGGAAGGAGCGGTTTGGTGATTCACCAGCTTTTTCCCCAAGAACAAACCAAAACTGAGAGATTGCCTGGGTGAGTCAAAAGGCAACCGGTTGTGCTCATGAGAGCTGAACAAATCCAGCGCTACGGACTGCCTGAAGATTTCCTCCTGTGTGTCGGCTCCGGAGGAGGAGAGGTCGATGTGCTTGGCAGGGCGAGGGCAGCGGTGCGGGCAGCTCTTGAATATGGAGCTGATTGTCCAATTCCTTCTTTCACCTCTTACACCCTGCTTCCTCCTGGGCTTCCTTCTTAGCTGAAGGATGTGGCTCTAAAGTACACAAAGGTGCCTCAATATGTCTCAAAATGAGGGTCTGCATTTTTTTTTAAAGCGGAAGAAATGTCTGATTGTCTCAGCTTGAGAAGCGTCAGTGGTGTAAAGGGTTTTCTGAAGGGCGGGCTTGTGGCAGCCTGGAAGGAAGGAACCAACTGCGCCTTTTCGAAGGCTTTGTTTGGACCATGAGGAATGACTCTGGTTTTGCCCTCAAACTGCAGCCTGTTCTGTTTGAAGTGCCCAGATCATCCTCACCAGGTCTCACAAGTGTCGCTTGCTCCACACGTGCCTGCTCCGGCACCCGCATCCTAATCCTTGCTAGCTGACGTGATTCCTTCCCCCTTGGGCATTGTCTAATTGTGAAAATGTTTCAATTATATGGCCTAAATTTCTAACGTGGAGCAGTTCATTATCACTGAACCCCCTTAATTGGGCCCTCCTACTGGGCAGGCTATTATTCAGTTTTTGCAGTTAAGATAGGACCTCTTTAAAAAATATAAACAAATCCCTGGTGGAGAAGGACCGTGTTGCAAGAAATACTGCCCTAGCCTATGTCTCGAAACTAAGCAATAGTTTCAGCATCAACCAAGTGCTAATTAACTCTTCTGTACTGATTACTTATGTTCCCTTCAAGGAGAACGGCCGCAGTTTGGTGTCAGTTTAAGAAATTCACTGCCATTAGCTCAAACCTTTCTCATGTAAGGACCTAAAATTTGTTACAAGGTGCTTCTCTGGTGGAAGATGTTATCTCCCCAAAGGGCCCTATGGGTAACACTGCTTTTGTGGTTGCAGGTAAAGGACCTGACAAAGTACCTCGATCCGAGCGGACTTGGAGTCATCAGCTTCGAAGATTTCCATCGGGGGATCAGAGCTATCAAAAATGGAGGTGAGTTTGCCGCTGTGCTGCGAGGGAGGACAGGGAGACACCAAATTCAACACCACAGGGGTTAGCTGAGCTGAGAGGTCGCTTGGTGAAAACAAACTGGGTTTGGTTTTCTGAAAGTCACTACTCTGGGGGGAGAGGTTGGGTGCATTTAATAAGAGTTAAAAAAGGTGGTAGAGCGGTTGTGGTGGCGGTTGCATGTTTTCCTGTTTATCAGGAAAGTTCCTTCCTAAATGTATGTTGGAAACGGAAAAGCCATCGAGGGAAAATCCCTTCTGGTTTGGTGTGCCCTCTCGCCTATGGTTGTGGGGGTTTGCCGCTCTGACAGCGGAGCGACTCTTGGCTGGCACGCTGCTGGAGATGTCTGCCTGTCTGCTGCAGAGTGTAACATCTTCCGAATGCTGGGCACTGATGCATTTGCCTTCACTCCAACTGTTTGGAAGATCAACGTGCTCAGATGATTTCTAGCAAGAAGCACATTAAACAAGAGCTTTGAACTCGCTGACTGCTGGGTAGTCTTTAAACAGGCCCCCAAAACAGGCCTGTGACAATCCCCATGTTGCTCTTGATGGGCTTGTTGCGAGTATGTCCAGAGCAGTAGCTTGGTGAAATGTGAAGTATCTTTCTGGCTGGTTGGTATTTGAACTTCTTTGCTGAAGAAAAGGTGGTTTTTTCCAATGTGGGATTCATCTCTGATATGAGTGTTAGAGGGTCATTTTGGGGCAAGCGTGTTAAGGGTAGGGTGTGAAAAAATATTGGAAGGCTCCTGCTGAGAAGATGTAATTTTAAATGTGCAAATATGAATTATCATACTTGCACGTTAATCAGTTCTGTTCACAGCAATGCTTATCTTAAACTCCAGGGTTGCTTTCATGCAGCAATGAACGTGTACCATGTTGTCAGCCCTGCACAACTGAGCGTGCCTTTGAGCGCTGATAGAAGCCAAGATGTGAAAAGACCGATGATTCCTATACAAGCCGTGTTGTTTCATGAGTAGAAAACCCTCAAAGTAGAAGTGACTTCTGTTTTTCTGTTGGTTGTCCATCCTTCCTTCTGCTCCCCCCTCCCACCCCCAGCTTATTTGTGCTCAGGATTGTAGTGTTTTATGGCAGCTCTGAAGTTTTTGTGGCTGGTGTAGCTTGACAGTGCAGCTGATTCCCAGTTCTCATGATGCAGGAGGAAGTGCAGCATGCTATTAATTTGTAATAAATTGCTATTGGAGTAGAGCGTGTTTGTGAAAGCTCTGGCTTGTATTTCTCTTCAATAATTCATTGCTCTGGTATTGTGTTATATTAATTGAATGGAAAAAGTAGATCCGGACAAAGCTTTTAGGATCCCTATTTACTAAACTTGAAAGAGATTGGTATGTATTTATTACAGTGGTTAAGAAAGGCAAAGCTCTCTAACATTGCACAGCATTAAACAGCTATAAAAGAAGCCCAAGATAGGGTACAGAGAGAGTTTCTTTGAGTCTCACCAGCTGAGCAGTTGCTGATGTTGAAGTGATCTTGAGGATTTGCTGCTGCTGTTGAGACAGTCAATATTGATCATCCCTTTGTAAAGAAAGAAGAGGTTATGCTTGCTGCTGGGTGTCCCTTTCAACAAGGTTTTGTTAATTAGCTTGGCCTATTTGTAGCCAGAGACGGTTCTGTTGCATCACCTGGTACTCTGTAGTTCTTTGGTCAGTCACTGAAGTGAGACCTGATGTAAGCTTGTACCTTGCAATGTCTGTCTTAATGTAGGTAAGGGTTTATTTCTGAAGATGCTCCACTTTTCTTTCCCTCTTCCCCCCTCTCTTGGAGACTCTCTGTAGGAGAATAGCTGTGATTTTACTCGAGCTCTTACAGTCTAGCTTGGCAAACTGAAGGTGCAGTTACAAAACTAGCAAAACTTGCATGGTCAGCTGCTTTCCTTGCAACTGCTTTCGTGTTCCATTGGCCTTTACGTCCAGGGAGGACACTAAACTCCTCGATCCTATTCCTGTGCCAGCTGTTTGAGGTATGTTCTCACTGGCTGAGGAACATGCTGATCTAGGACTCCTCGAAGCTGCATCTGCCTTCAGTGCAGAGCAAAGCACCGTTTAACCACTCAGACAGCAGCGAAAGCCGCAATGCCACCTCTCCGCTGCCGTGAAACAATTCTGATCTCTCTGCCGCTGTAACCTTCTGTCTGGCCAGGTAATGTTGACTGTGAGGGGGAAAGAGCAAAGTGATCTGCATGCTACAGAAGCTGGATTTGAGACTGTAATGAGAGTCTTTAGCCTGTTGTGGCTGCCTTACCTTCTACTCTTCCCAAAGAGAAGTCTTAAGATGAAAATGTGGTCATCATGTATATATATACATGCAGCAGGCATAGATATATTTTGCCATTAGAGTGCTGCGTTAAGTGGTAGAGTCTGGAGGGCCCCCGGGGTCTGACCTCTGCGGGAGATGGTGCGCCCGTGGCTCTCGGGCGCTTGGGCTCCATTCTTGGGCCCAGCTCCAAGCGTTCATCAGGAGCAGGCTGTCACAGGGACCGCGGGGGACTGCCCGGCCTCGGGCACGGGGAGGCAGGCTCAGAGACGCTGCTGGGACAGATTCAGCCCCTCGCAACCTTCTGTGTCCCAGCCCTTCTTGCTCGTGGGGTGGTGTGGCTGCTGGGACACCCTCGTCCTCCCCCTGCTCCCTGAAACGTGTGGTTTGCCTCCTTCTAAAGTTTGTGGGAACGGTGCCCTGATGACTGGCCTGTCCTGCAACAAGTAAATGGCAAAGCAAAAGTGGAACCTGTGGAACAAACATTGGCAGCCAGTCAGGGATGATAAATAACTCTGAAAAGTAGAATTTTAGGGCCTTGTATTATAAAACTTAAGAAGCTGATAATGTAGTGGAGGCAGTAATGATACGGATTTGAAGGAGCAGAGTATGTTTTAGAGCATGCTTAAAGAGGCCAGATAGGGTGTGTAATGCCTGGGAAATCCACAGCCAGAGGGAGAAGCTGGTGCACCAGGCTACCATCAGTGAGATCCAATGGGACATCTTTCTAGTCTGCAGGGGAAAAGAAATGGGGAGCCAGTGTGACTGCTGCATTCATTGCGCTTAGAAGCTACAGCTCATGGGGGGTCTTCTCTGTAAGGAACAGGTATGAGGGATTGTATGCAAGCCACTTAGAAAACACGGACCAGGAGTAAGGTCTCTGTCTTCTACCTGTATGGCAAGGAGCTGGCCATGGGACAGGGGGTAGTGAGGTGGCGTCTATAATTTGAAGCCAAGATGCCTGGACCAAAGAGCAAGTCTAGTCTGCTGTGTGTTGGATCCAGGGACTGCTGGAGGGGGAGTTAGCTGGCAAACTCAAAATCTGGGTAGTATCAGACACAGCTGGGTGCCAACAAACAACAAGGGTTGTGCTCAGGAGCAGATTCCTTTCTTTGTCAGGGTATTTAAGAACCCTTTAAGCTTCAGACACCTGTTTTTTCTAGAGGCCTCTCTGTATCCAGTAGGACATATTTAATGTCTCCTCTTCGTAGCAGAGCAGTGCTCTTACTCGAACTCAAAAGCAGTAATGAACAAGTCGCATAATTCATGCCCGTGCTCTGAACTGAAATGTCTGTAACATCTGTCTCCCAAAGAAAAACCTGCTGGGAATGGGCTCTGTGCAGGTACCCTCCTGCATGCGGGGGGATTGCTGTTGGTGTCAGCTCAAATAAGTGCTGTGTCAGGCAGGGGAAGGTGCGTCCCTGGAGCTCGAAGCCTTGTCCGTCCCTTCTGCCTTGGCTTCTGATCCCTGAACAAAGGGGCCCCTGTGCATTGAGAGCGGACAGTGCATCCACTGAGAAATAGATGTGTTCATGAGCTTGGGGGAGGGCCTGAGGATGGAAATAGTCAAATCCTTTTTCAAATGCTTCAGCTAAAAGCTCTTTGGATTTGGGAAGATGGAAAATCCAGCTCCAGAGCCAACACCCAAACCTGGAAGCTATAACCGAGTTCCTGTTTGCAAGGGACGGCAGGCCGCTGGCAGGAGCGAGCAGGGGGCAGGACTGGGGGAGACCCCTGGCAGTGCCAGCTTCGGGGGGTAGCTGCTTCAGGAGTCGGTCGGTGTGCCGAATGAACGAGCCACAGCTCTGTGGAGATACCCCTGTGGGGTTGAGTAAGAGGCGTTCAGCTTACCAAAGGCATTTGGCAGGTTTCCAGACGACAGGCTGGAAGGGAAAAGCGAGGAGCTGCAGAGCGAGGCAGGGCTGGGGCGGGTGCAGGGCAGGGCGTTGAATAGCAAATAAAGGGCTGGCCAGCGATCAGGGCTGCTTCGGTTGGGCTAGCTGGCTTGCTTTGGCAGCACGCAGGCAGGCTGCTGCAAAGAGCCTGTGTGAAAGCACTGTGCCGCTGCTAATTGGAACTGGCAGCAGCGTGAACTGGAGTCGGTTGGAGTCTCTGGGGGGCTGCATCACTCGGTTCCCGAGAGCAGCCCTGGGAGGGTTTCAAGGAGTGTATCCTCCGAGCAGAGGCTGCTGTTTCTGCAACTGGCATTTCATGTCCCGAAATGGTTGGTGTTCTCCTGGTAGCTGAATGCCAATTTGGGAATTTCCTGAAAGAAAAGCACACATCCAGCCCTCCCCTGGGATGAAGGCTGTGAGCATTAAGATCTTAAAAGCTTACAGCCAAGAGAGGGAACTGCACATCAGTTCTCAAAACCAGATCTGAGTAGTTATCCCCACGTTGCTCACCCCACGTGCAGGTCGTGCTCTGCAGCCTTGCTGCCAGCGGAGCGGCAACGTTCCCCGCTCCCGCGGCTGCACTGCTTACTTGCTGATCCGGCGTCTCAGAGACGCCTCTGGATCTGATAGTGCTTAGATGAAATCTCTGAGATCACGGCTCTGGGTGTCCGTGAACCACTTAGTGCTTGTATGAGTCTGCTAAATAGCATGCGGTGGCTCTGAATTAATTTCTGGAGAGCCAGGCTGGCTGCTGCCCTGGTGACACGGATCTGCTCTGGCTCTGCAGAGTGTTTGAAGGTGCAGAGTGTGTTGGATATCTGGCTCTGGTAACGTAAACCACTGTTTGGTTTGTGTGTAGGGTTTTTTCCCCTCTGTAGGATCTGCATTGCAGATGGCTTTTGCTACGCAAAATGAAAGCTTTCCTTGCATGGGGATAGTTCCAGAAGCCGAAGCTTACGTTCCCTTACACGCTCCCAATCTGGTGATTATTTCTGAGGCTGTGTTTGTGTGCATCTTCAGTGGTCTCTCTCTTCCAGCCTGATGCTGGAAATACAGTAGTATTTGCAACAGGCTAGTGCTGACATCTAAGCACGCTTTCTCCATGAGGGTACCCAGGCCCAATTTAATATTCAAGGTGTTTGCTTTTTAAAAGGAAAGTCTTCACTGAAACTTAGCAGATGGAAGGAGAGCTTGTGTGCACGTTTGACTAAACTCGGTGAGTATCTGGCACTGGTATGAGCACTTCCTACGTTCTCATCAGATCTGCTGATCTCTTTATTCATGCAGCATTGCTGCAGTGAAGACGTTCCCACTGATCTTGCCTGTTCCTAACCCTGGCTAAACCACCACCGATTAGGGAGACAGCTCATTTGATGGCTGAAGGTAGGAAAGATACCTCTTTGTGTACAGCTGTCGTTCAGGGAACGGGGGCTGCCATGAATGGGAAATCAAGATTGATTCATGAGCAAGAATAAAATCAAAATTGCTCTGATTATGTCTTCTGCATTTTTTTTTTTGCATTGCATCTTGGTCTGCTCTGGCATATATATATATATATATATATGTATGTATGTATAATCTATAGGTACTGCTTGTTGGGATGAGGAGTTTATGAAGATGAGTGTTAATTCTGCCCCTGAAAGGAGCAAAGACTTAAATGTCATTTTAAAATTTATATGTATACTTGGAAAAAAAAAAAAAATCCCCGAGCTGTTCTTTGTAGTGCTGTTCTTTGTAGATCAGAGTTCTCCTCATCCCTGTAGTGCAGAGGGATGCTCGTAGCACTATTACTGTGCTTGTTAAGTTTGCAGTCCACGTGCTTGTCATCTGTGACCCCTTCTGCTAGGGACAGAAGCAGCCAAGCCTTTCTTGGAAGTACTGAACTTGTGGGTTTTTTCTTGAAATAGTGGTTCTTAATCACTTCTCTTGGAAACCGCTGGGCCTGCCCATGAAAATGCGTGAGAGTTGTCTGAGTCTATGTAATTCTCCCTGCTTGCAGGGGGTGAGGAATTGGGAGTGTATGCGCTAGTCTGTGATGGAGGTGAGCTGCTTTGGTGGTATCCTATCGTCAAAATGGCCTGAAGTCTCTCTCCATCCCTCTCCTGCAGCAACATCTCTGACAGGAGAGGGTCAGGTGTATCTGGGGGCCCAGAGGCACTCGCCTGTGAAGGGCTGGGGCTCAGGGCGTGAGGGCGGTAGGGGTGGGACAGAGGTTCTCTTCGTGAAGGCGCAAACAGATGAAGACCTGAGCAGGTGTGAGTCCAGCCCAACTTTCATTCCTAGAGGCTGTTACTAAGTGAGGGGAAGACACAGGAGAAGAAAGCCTCAGGGCCAGTGGCACCGGGGTGTTTGCCCTCTTCTTCCAGCCCACATCACACAGCTGTCTTGGCGGAGAAGAAGAGTCAATCTTCTGCTCCCAGGATCTCCAAAAGTCAGTTTTCTGCTCCCAGGAGCCCCAAAATGTTGTACAGGATAGGTAGCTGCTAGCCCAGCCTCAAAGGCAGGGATGCTTTCTGGGATGCCTGTTGCCGGATCCCCTTGAAACAAGGGGACAGCCGTACCACTTGGACACCTACCTTTGCAAACGGAGCTTTTTTCTCCACGCTTGTTTTTAAGAGCTGCTTGTACCCCCACCGTGGCTCCTGTACTGCTGCTGCTGAGCGAACCGCAGGCTGGATGGCTGGAGGGCGAGGATGCTCCTGGCTCGCCTGCGGCCAGCGTGGGGCAGGGAGCAGCTCTGCTTCCTCTGTGATAGCAGCGGAGAGATGGGAGATCAGTGCGTGGCACTCCTGATGCACACGCTTATCCTCTCTTTTGGAATACTGTCACGCTGGAAAGGATAACTCCAAACTGGCTCAACTGGGAGGAAGGATATTTACTTCTTAAAAGCAAAACCGGGAACAAAAACACCACCCACAAAACTATTTATCTCCAGCTGTGCAGCTGCCAGGATTCAGCAAGGTTAACTCTTACTACAAACTTTCCCCACGTTAGCGTAAGCAGGGAGATTTGGGTAAGTGTGGATAACTGCTTGTTCCCCTTCGAAGCAGGAGCAGTGGCTGGGGAGGCGGGGAGTGAGGAGGTGTTCCTCAGCTGTGAAACCTGTCCCGCTGCCGAGGTTTGGAGCAGCGGTGAGCAGAACCGCACAGCCCACATCGCCCTCAAGTGCTTTTAAGTCACTATTTATTTCTGCTATAATATGCTATGGAAAGGACTCAGAGATTGGGGGGGGCACTTCTGGCTCACCGTGGTTTTTTGTGGTTTGCATTTCTCTTTTAATTTACGTAAACAATTGGGTTTATTCATTTTTGTAACTTGGCAGCTGGGTGAAGGGTAACATCAGGGTTGAGGCTGGCTTGCTCGATGTGCGCCATGCCTGAGCAGGGAGCACGTCTTCCCAAAAACAGCCTGGCAGATGACATACTGCATTGACCTACTTTCGGGAGAAGCGCAGAAGTGTTGTAGAAACTGTGTCCGTAGGCCGCCTTGCAGCTCTGGGATGAGAACAGCGGGGAATTACTCAAATGTGCTGCCTTAATACTGCCGCTAAGGCTCAGCAGCCCTCGGCGTCCCGGGGAATGGGAGGTTGGCACGAGCATCTCTCCCATTTTGAGAATTCTTTCTTTATGAATATTTTGAGGCATACGCCAGAGAAATCGTGCTGCATCCCGTCACCATCACGGAGTGTAACAGACTGCGGGTCCAAAATACACACGCAGTCCGAGGGAAATCTAGTTTGTTGCAAAGCTGCCCCTCGCTTACTGCGGCAAGCAGCTGACCTGGGATTAAATGCCCACAGCATCACCACTTGCACGCAGTTCCTTGTGAGGGGAAAGCGTTACTGCGTAGCCAGATTTCTTGCGTATCGCAGTAAATTACAGAGTGGAGGGCCTGACCGGGGACTTCCCTGTGTTCTCATGAAGTACCGGTAAAGGAAACTTGTGGTGGCTGCTTAGACCCTCAGACCTTAACCCAAGCCTGATAAAGGCAAGCTGGGGTGAGTTTAAATTGCGAGTGAAAGGCCTAAGTTTGGCACCCAAAAGAAAACTAATTTCTCTGGCAAAGGAGAAGCAGCAGCACTGTAGGGGCTACCTGTTTTCTTGGGGAGATGGTCAATATAAAAAGAGAGCAGGGTTTCATTAGAGCCTCGGAGTGATTCTTAGCGCGCTCTCTTCTACGGAGGTGATGACTAAAAAGAAAACAAAGGCAACTTCTGTTAGAAAATAGACATTTCTCATCATCCATCTGCTCTCTCAGTATTTCTTCATCATATCTTTTATTTTCTGTGTTGGGCGTATGCTGTTTTGTTCCACATCTGTTGCTGCTAATACTTTTGGGAGACTGGGCCAGCCTGCGGTTTGGGGAGTGCGTGGGAGGGGGCTGGTGGCTCCAGATGGGTGGTGGTGGTGGTGGTTTCGGTCCTGCCTGTTTTGATTTCTCAGGTTTGGATGTTAGCTCCGGAGTGAGGGATTATTAATGCTCAGCCCAACCCAGGAAGGTGGGGAATGTCTCCTCTGTTCTCACCAGAAACGTCGGGCCAGAGATCAGGTAGGGTTGGCTTCCCGAGCTCAGGTAAAGGAAAGTAAGTAGCCCATTGTCCTGCCTCTGCACCAGCAGGCAAGCCAGAGCTGTCAGACCATTTCTCGTTAGGAATCCAGTCAATCTGGTGTTACTAATGAAGGGATAATTACTCACCTACGACTTTGCTCCTCCGAGAGCCCTGCTTGGCTCTGACACGGCCTGGAGGCTTGTGACTGTGCGGTGAGTGTACCCTTGTGACACCTTGACAGATTGATGTGGCAAAAGCTTGTTTCTTGTGAGCGTTTCCTGGTCTCTTTCTCAGACAGGAGAGGCTGCGTGTGATGTGGCTTTGTTGGGAAATTGGTACTAATTGCGCAGCCGCTGGGCTGGGCTGTGATGAGTGAGCAGCAGGCGGGCTGGCTCCGGTGGGCAGCGCATCCCCTGCATTGAGAGACCTTTCCCTGGTGTTCTGACTAGCCACGGCTCACTGCTTCATCTCCATCCTGTTCTGCCTGTACCGAGCCGTGTCTCTTGGGTTGGTGCATGCGTCCCTCGGATGTCTTTCTCATTGATGATCATCTTTTCCAAGTGCATGCAGTCTGATTGCTAAATCTGTTTAGCCACTGGGCAGTTTATTTCTCCTTCAGATAGGAAAGACTCCTGCTAATGAGGTGACCAGTGCTGAATTTGCCAATTAGAGATTCACGGGACGGCAGTGAAGGACTGCTGTCACCCGTTGCAGCCCAATGCATGCATGGCAGAGCAGCTTTGCTCCCATGCTGCTCTTGTGACTTTGAGAGCAGAGCTGTCAGTGACTCGTGTTCTCCCATCGCTTCTCCACTTGCTTGGTTTTGAAGCCTGTTTTGTTTTGCATGTAGTTTTATTAATACAGTCAATACTTATACAGAGGTCAGCAGAGATAGTGCAACAACTTCTAATAAAAACGCTCCTGTTGAGGCGATAGGAACTGGGCAACATCATGTTTGTAACCTCTTGGCCCCTTGGTTCCCTTCTCAGAGATCTCGTACTCTGGAATGAAAAGGTCTAACGCTTCCGATAGTTGTGTTCCTCAACTGCCCTCCTTCCACCTGCAAGAGAGTGATCAGGCACAAATAATGGCGGTGGATTCTCTTCCAGCCAACAAAATATTACCTAAACCTTTGAAAACTGTCCAAATGAGGTTTATTAAAGGTTTATTAAAAGTTTATTTCCCTAGTTGTTAAACTAGCTTGAATGAAGCACTGATGATCCCTGCTGGTGTCCGCATTCTGTAGTTTGTGGCTTCTGAGTGCTGCATTAAGTCACTTGTTTATCTGTGTTGTCTCAATAACGGCAGGAAGGAAGGGCTGTCAGCCTGTGCGATGTCTCTGACACCGTCCCCCTCACTTTGGGGAATCTTGTGCTGGAAAAAGGATTAAAACCCAAGCTTGTAGGACCCTCCTCCCTTACTTTGTTTTTCTCTGGGCGATGTTTTATTTTACAGAAGCCAGTTTGAGCAAAAGCACTTTAAAAAGTACAGCTCCCCTCTTCTTCAGTGATGCGTGGGACACAGTTTGGCTCACTTCAGAAGGGATGTTTTGGCAATGTTGAGAGTCGGGGAAGAAAAAGGGAAGGGTATTCAATCCTGTGAGCTTTAAGGAGCATTTTTCTTTTAATCTGCGTAACTTTCAAGGGACTTTGGAGGACAGGGGCTCCAAACTGCTCTACTGTGGCCAGCAGCGGGAGGACAAACTGGCTGCTTGACACCCACTGTAACGGACAGGACATTTTTGAGCAACACAACCATCGCTTCTAAGAGATGGCTCAGAACTGTGAAATGCCATGTTGGGAAGAGTTCTCCCTGCAGGTGTAGTTTAATGTCTCTTCTTCTCTTACGTATTTTATTTCTCCCCAAACTCAGGCTGAGTTTTGGTCGGGACCTAGCCTCTGATCTCAGACTTGCCCACTTTATAAACAACTGTATTTAGTTTTTACTAATGGTTTTGCAACTTACCTTTTGAAGTCAGAGCCTTGGCTGGAGTAGAAGGTGTCTGTACAGTTGTTGGCCAGCCTCGCAGTTCACCTGTAGATCCACGTGTTGCCTAAAGGCAGGTGGGTGGTTCTGATCCAAATCACTTGCCAGGGCTCGGTGATTGCTTTGAAAGGGCTTTTAGCATCAGCTTTGCATTAGTTGTCCTCAGCTTGTGGTATGGCTAGCGAGGGGACAGAAATGGCAAGTAAGACCTGCAAGTGCTGGATGACAAATACTGATGTCTGCATGTTATGTAGGTGTCTGCAAGTACTGTAGGTGTTGAAAGGACTTCTTTTAATGCTCGCATCCAGGCCATGGGTGGTTCTGCAGGCAAGCAGTGCCTACATTCACACAGGCGTTGCATTGATAATGATATTTAGCTACGCTTGAAGTAAGTACATTGCAAGCATTTCTCAGGCACAGGATTGGAAGCTCTGAGCTGGGGAGGATTGAACTGGTTTTAACTGTGTTATCTTGATTTCTCCCTGAGGGAGCTTTAAGCTGGAGCCAGCGTGGAAGGCTGAAGTGCTTCGTGGTGGAACAGTGCCATCCAGCCACTGCCCCAGCTGACGCGAGGGGCCTCTAACGAGTGGGCTGAGGAACAGCTTTGTTTCTGCCTGTGTTATCTGGTATGTCAAAAGCTCTGGTGCATCTGGGCTCCTGAGCCAGGGTTCTCTATTTTGCTGGCGGGGCCATCTTATCTAAGAGGTACCACTTGTCTTCTGTGTGCTCCTGCCCGAATCAGCCTGGATGTGGAGCATCTGGAAGAGTTTCTACTTCAATGCACTCAAACGCTTGACAAGAGGCCGGCCGCTGGATGTCCCAAAGGTTGCGTCTACGTTGAGTGTGCTCTGGGAAGCTAAGTTAGATGTTCTGTTGTTTGCATAGTTGCATGCACTCTTTCAAGAGGTCCTGCCTCATTCTCTTCACAGAACAGGGAATAAAGCTGTTGGCTGCAAAATCCAGCTTTGTTTCCTGAAATATAGAGTTGTTGAAAGTAGAAGCTAGATGGAGGACATCAGGAGGTCTCCCCGCCAGGGCAGCTTGTGCGATTTTGGAGGCTCAGTCTCTCGGCCTTTTCTGCTGGTACGTCACAAAGTGGCTCTGAACCACTTGCTGGTGGACACAAGCCTGCTCCTCGTTTTCCACACCTCCAGCAGTGAGCCTTTGTTCCAGGCTGACACAAGTCTGGAGGAATTTGAGCTGGTCTTGATGACTAGCACACGCTGAAAAGACAGTTCAAATTGCTGAGAATTAAAAACGAGGACCCGTACGTTAAACTCAATCCCAAATCCCGTATGTTTTAGCGGTGGCTTCCTGTCTCTGGTCCATTGCTGCAGCAGAGGCAGCAATGCTCACCTGGTCCTTGAGGTGAAGTGAAGGCAGCTAGATTTATGCTTCCAAAGTGCTTGGATACCACAAAGTTAACTCTTTTTATTATGTCTTTAGATGGTATGTCTAAACAAAGCTTGGGGGGCTGCACTGTATGAAGAGGATCAAAAGGAATATGTGATAAGTACCAATCGATGAGCAATGATATTTGGGAAACAAAGGACTGCTAAAGTGCATTAGCCGAGAGGGGCTCAGATGAGGGTTGTGTGAGCAACCTTAATTCTGACACTGCCTCCTTGGGAGCCTGAGCTTGCCACTCGGTTATTCTGTTGTGTAATTTCTGGTTGTAAAATTATAGTCTTCAGTAAGTGCTCCTGGCCCATTGTCTCACCGCTGGAGGAGTCAGCAGGTTGAGCTACAGGAAAAGCAGACAGCAGAAAGCAGCTCTTTCCAGCTCTGATCGGTGCTACCACTTTGTATGTGAGCATCAGATTATAAACGTGCTCCTGGATCACTTATGGAAAGCAAAAGGGTGGATGGTTGGACTGGTGTTAGCTTTATCCTGCAGGGACTAACACCACATGGGTGCTTGAGCTTCAGTGAAAGCACAAGACCCTGAGCTGCCTCTGGAAATATTGGACAGTGGCTTCCCCTCCGTCTCTTTGCTCTGGATGCAAGATCCTTCTGAATGCCTGTAACTTTTTAATACTTGGCTGTGTGTCTCTTTTGCCACCTTGTTTTCAAGCAGCGTGCCCAGTAAGGGAGTTTGGTTTAGATCAGTTGTCCTATCTTAAGCCAACTGTAACTCCGTCCTGCCTTTTTTGGGGTCTGTTTTTGTTTTGTGCCATTCATGCAGGTTCCTAGCCTTACTCCTGCACTGAATAATTCAGGTCTGTTAGCTGCGCATAATGCATACTGTTCGAATCACTTTGAGTTTGTGGCTCTGTGGCTTGCAGCGGTATGTACAGTGTGTGTTGGCAGATGACTTGAATACTTCTGAAAGGCTCTGTTTTTCTAGGTCATTCCTATAAGAAGCCGATAAAACTGGCTCTCTTTCTGACCTGTGTGTCACTACTGTACCCACAGCTCTTCACTCAAGGTGCCTTTTCACTGAAATCCTGTCTTCTGAAAGCAGTTTTTAGAATCTATTTCAGGAGCCTTCTGTACCCCGGGGCTTCTGTTCCTGTACCTCTACGCTCTGCTGCGTTTCTTGAAAAGCCCAGGTTACTATTGCACATCCGAGCCCTTTTGAAGCACAGAGATTCTCCTGTCAGCACAATGAGATGGCAAAGGGCGCATTTCTGGCCACTGCACGCATTCACCCCCACGAAAAGCCGAGGACCTTGTTCTCTAGCTGCATGTATGCCGTACGTCCAAGAGAAATCTCCATGCGGCTGGCTGTGTCTCTGCTGCTGGCAGCGCTGCTCCTCGGAGTTGGCCAGTGGCTCTAGAGGCTGGACGGATACTGGGCAGAGGTTGCCCTTGGCTTTCAGTTGGCGTAAAAGACGAGAGTGAACACTCCATCAGTGGGAGAGCACGCAGATGCGTTCGGACAGACACGGTCCTTGTCAGAAGCTTTACACAGCGGTGTTTGGACAGTGATTTTTTTTTTTTTTTTTAAATGCTGGGAGGAATGAGGGCGTCTTAAGAATAGAGGGAGATGCAGGGTTTAGTGCAGAGGCATAAGCCAGCGAGAAACAGGGCAGCACTGAGGAACACGGAAAATCAAATGTGTGGGAGAAAGTGCTGTGGCTGACTGGTCAGGGCTGGACTCGTGGAAAAATTTGTGTGACAGCAAATCTCCATCCCCCAAGTGAGTGGTGTGGTCGATGCGACGAGCTTGGAAGGTGGTGATCTCAGTGGGGTTTGCATGGGCACTTGCTGGGCAACAGGAAGCTCAAGGCAGGGATGGGAAAAGGTGTCAAAAGGATGCTGCAGGTGCCTCGTAGCAGACTTGTTACCTTTAACATTTTTTTCTTTCTTTCTTTCAAAATCATCTTAGCTCCACTGGATGATGTAAGTACACGTGCCTGGTCTTACTGGTTATAATTACGTCTGTAAATTCTACATCAGCCACATTACCCTTGTAAAACAGTGCTGCCACAATAATTGAACTAAAGCTTTATCCGGATGCCTGGTACCCTGCCCATGTATTCTGGTCAAATAAATTAGTGCAATTAATTTGGGAAAAAGACCTAGCATATAGCTTATAGCCTCTTTGCAGGGAGATTGTTGGGCAGTAAGGCTCCCTCTAGGGTGTCTTGGAGACTGATTTTTAGCTTGGAGATTTTTGGCTGTGCGCGGATGTAATGGGACTAGCCGTGGGAGTGACGGATAGAGGTGAAACCACAGATGAAGCTGGTCATGGACACCCAGGTGCGAGGAATGAATGCGGGCAGGATTGCCTTGGGAGGGGACAGCGGTCCCTAATGACGTCTGCATCTTGGGGCAAACGCTGTGATTTCGAGTGGTGTTGGAAAGAGGTGACTCCAAGTGTGCTGCCCACATCGACCATCAAAGAGGGGAAGGAAGATGTCAGGTGAAATCAGGGACGGGTGTAAGAGATGAAAGTACACTTTATGGTGTGAGGGTCATGGAGAAGGGGATGTGAAGGAAAGTAGGGTGTCGGCTGGGATTTGGCTTTGAGGTCCAAGGGAGAGAGCGGAGGAAACTTGAGCATTTGTGCTCACCATGTGCCGCTGGAGCGGGGTTGTGGCCCACGGCCATCCTCCTGCGCTGTTAATGGTGCGGTGGGGGAGAACAGCTAGCGGAGCCCTTCAGCTCTCACCACGTGCCTCTTTCTGCACCTGGAGGATGGTGCTCTTCACGTAGGGAGTGCCAGTTGAGCAGCAAAGGTCTCGAGTTTTTTTTGGCTCTTTTGGACAGGAATTTGAAAGCTTAGTGCAGCCTATTGTGCTGGAAGACTTGCAGGCAAGCTCTCCATGGCAACTCTCCCTATACACAAAGCACCATATGGCTTTTTGGAGGGGGAGGGAACGAATCGAGCAGAAAAGTCAACCTTTGTGGTGGTGTTCATCTTTGCTCTCTGACGTGGAGCATGGGAGGTGGAAACACAGAGTGCTGTCTCCTGGGCATGGCTTCTGCTGGCCACGCCACCAGCAAGGGTGCAGGTGACCTCTCAAATGGTCTTTCCTTGCTTTTTACAGTGGGGCTTGCTATAAAAATAAACCCTGCCTGCACAGAAACCCCCTCTTTGGGCTGGGCGCTCTGCAGACAGATGGAGCAACCAGTCTCATGTTCGCCCCTACACCAAGAAACACCCGAAGGGCTGGGAAGGCTGCAGGAGCACTCGGTTTGGACAAGAGCTGTACAGGAGGCAGCTGATGTCGGGGGGCTGTTTGTGCGTTGTCTGCCCACACTCTACAGTCCTGCTTCCGAAGGGAACTGGAAGCCTTTCCTTGACTGTAAATCCTTCCCTTTCATTCTGCTCATTCCTTCCAAAGGGACTTGAATATCTTTTTATCTGTGTCTGTAGAAAAGCAGGAAGCTTTTGTGTGTCTACTTGGAGGGGAAGGAAAAGAAACGATATGGGAATAAGCAGAAGGGAGCAGCCTGTGCCTGGCTCCACTGCCTTTGGGGCACTCTGCGGTTCCCGGGGCTGCCGCAGGGTGCCACCAGCAGCACTGGAGATGGCCTGCAGGGTGGGCACTGGTAAGACTGGCTGGATTGCCCGGCTGTGTCCGGCAGAGGTGCGAGATCAGGCAGCTGGAAGCACTGGCAACTGGAGTCCTGCCGCTGTCTGCTTGGGGACTCAGATGTGCTGCAGGTGAAGCATTTGCACTGTGCCGGGGCATGCTCGGAGGCTGTGGAGCGCAGGGCGGTCACCGGGGCTCACGCTGGGACATGCCGCAGGGCAGAGCCCTGGCCGGGCGCAAGGACCAGGGCACTGTGCCTGCAGCCTGTGTCCTGGTGAGCTCATCTGGCTCTTTGGATGCTCCCGTGCACATCACAGCCACCTCTCTGGATGTGGCCATTGCCTGCGTGCTGTGGTCTGTAGTTGGCAAGAGACGTGGCTGGCTGTCCCCTCTGTTTCAATGATGTGACACTGTTTGGTTTCCCCAGAAGCAGGCAGAGGCTCTTCTTGGTGACGCCCACTCTCAGGTGCTCCCGTGGCTTTGCAGCAAGCAGATCACCGTCCCCATCCCCTTGGTCCTCCCTGCTGTCAGCAAGGAGGCTCACAAATTTTGGAATAGGGACAGGGATAACTATTGGGAAAACTCCTCCCAGTTATAGGCTCAGACCTGTGGGTGGAGCTGTGCAGGTGTGGACAGGGTGACATTTGAGGAGAGGGAGAATACAGTCTTCAGATACTCAAGTGCTAAACCCGTTAGTTAGAGTAAGAGGTGGCCTGATGCTGCCTTGCCTTGACCAACGTGCTCGGGCAGCAGCGTTTTCACATGCATCTTGCTGCCTTGCTCAGGGTTACACGCAGGAGCCCCAGCGGCTGGAAGTACAGCTCATAGCAGCACTGCTGCCCAGTGCCGCGAGCAGGGAGAGCGGCGGGGATATTGAAGTCATAAATTGTGAACAAGAGCACCTTTCATCCGATGAAGCTGTGACCCCGCCGTGTGCTTACTGTAGAGCACAGCATCGTATGCTGGTTTCTGGAAAAGCAATTTGGCTTATTGCTGGTTTTGATTTACAGTCTAACCCCTGGGAGCCCCAGACCCAGGTTAGGGGAGGGCTCGTTTCTCGGTGCTGCATGCTGAGCTTCTCCCACCCCCATGGGCTGCCAGCACCCATCAGGTCGGTGGCTCTAGTATCTCCTGGGGCCCTGACTATGTTTGCATTTAATGGTCAGCTGAAAGAGGCCCTGGGGAGGGTTATTGCTGCAAGCCTGACTCCTTATTCTGTCCTGTGCCCTAATCCCTTGACTTCGTACTAGCTGTACCGATCCCTTAATGAAAAGTGGCCCTTCTTGATATCTGGCGATGGACCCAAAGCAGGAGCCCTGGCTGTGACTATATAAGGGGTATACCCTTTGAGGGAGGCTGCATGTGATCCCATCTGGGTGGCTGTGCCGCTCGGCTGCAGCAAAACGTCATGCGACTTACGTGCCCCTTTGGCTTGGACTCGAGCCTGGGAGCCGTTTGAATTGCCTGCGCTGCCAGCCTGCTGGGAAGCCACCAGCCTGAAGGATGCAGAAGCAGACCCTGCTTTCTAGCTCTTCTCTCATCGTCTGCCTCGAGCAGCCGTAAAAAGAAAGCCCGTCCCTCCCCAAATCCGGGTGATTGCCGAGCTCTCCTAGGAGCACTGACATAATGACTCCCTCTGCCCGGCCAAGTTTATCGACATCAGACAAACCTAGTGCCGCAACGTTTGCAGCTCCAAGGCATGTGGTTTTGAGCCTGCTATTTATTTTGGGACTGCAGCATCTGATCTTGATTTGGTGTTTCCAGCCTGTGATCTAGGTCGTGTGCTGGATCAGGCATTAGCTGTTGCTTGAGGGAGCATGGGGAATTTATGCTCCCTTCCTTGGTCGAAGGGCTTGGAGAAATGCTGATCCGCTCTGCTGCAGATGGATGTTTGGGGGTGGGAGGAGTGAATATTTTTTTTTTTTTTTTTAAGAAATCTCCTTGAAAACCTCCTATTTTCCTGTCCCCCTGTGAGGATGGCTCCTGATGTGTCTGGCCACAGGAGGAGCAGTAGATGATAAAAGCTTCGGTGCAGCCTGCTTTCCCTGCAGTTCCCATGGTAGTTGGCTGTCACACATAGATCTAATGTATTCCCTGCCCACAGCAGGATTAAAGCCTTCTGGGAGAAGAAGAGGAGGATGCAGGAAACGGAGATAGGGAAGAAACCAGGAAAAGGAGCGGAGAACATGGCAGGGTGGGGATGAATCCAGGTGCTAGCCCCGTCAAAGCAGCAAGGGGCCTCATAGGACCTCTGCCAGGGAGCAGCCATCCCGGTTGCCTTCCACCCGAGGTGGCGGTGGGATGCCTGGAAGCAGAGGTCCTTTCTGAAAGCTGAAGGCACGGGTGCGTGCAAGAGGAAGTTCTTGTCCTTCTGCTGTCGTGTATCCCAAAGCAGTCCTTTGTTTGAGGGTACGCGTTTCCTTTTGGTGATTCTTTTCCTTTTTTGTTTTCCTCTGCAGATCCTGACAGCCAGTTGTATGATATGGGATATACCCCTGAGGAGGAAGCCCCGGCCTGTCCTGATGAGTTTGATGACTTCGTCACGTTTGAGGCAAGTATGAGTGCTGTTAACTCCTGCAAATGTCAGCTGTATACAGTGTGAGGCTTGAGCACGGAGGGTTTGGCTGGGGGAGAAGAGCATTTGCTGTGGTAGGGCTCAGAGATGCTTAACATGTAGTAAAGACAAATCCTTTAATCTGTGGGTGACTGGCCCAGAGAATTTGCACCAAGCATTTGGTGCTGTTTAACTTAAAATTGGTGTTCAAGCAAAAACCCACAGCTAGTGCTGTCTTAGCTCACAGAATGCCAGAGCATGGTGCCCTGGGTGACAGAGGGAGACCTTTTTCGTGGTGAAACACCAGCAATGTGGGAAGGGTGCCTGCTGCTGTCGTCATGTTTGTCTCGCTGCTGGAGTTTCTGAGGTTGGAGAACCTAAGCCTGATTTTGAGATGTACCAGCCGGGAGCCAACCTGAGAGGCACAGCAGAGCGGTTGGACATTGGCACTCGGTGCTGTTTGGCTAGTAAAAAGCAGAGCAGAAGACAAAATTTAGATTTTTCTCTCTATTCTTGGGCTTGATCAAGGATGCTTAACTGACATGGGTTTTTTTCCCTTTGTTAAAGTTCTGGCCTCCATCCCTCAGTTCCCTTCTGTCTTCCTTAGCACAGGAGCGTGCTGCAGTAACATCCTCTGTCTGTTCTCCCCAGCTAGAAAGGAGTCTGCTGTTACAGTGACCTGTTGTCTGTGTTTGTAGGCTTTTGGGCTTTGCTTGGTAGGCTTCCTCCATTCCTGCTCCGTGCCTTGCGGCCGGGAGCAGAAGGTGCTGCAGGTGCCTTCAGAGCAAAGGGCCAGCTGGCTCCCTAGTTCCATGTGGGAACTGAATAGCTTCCTTCTGCTTTTCCTTTTCCAAACCTCCCTCTTCAGGTTTTTGACTCTTGTGCCTTGGAACCCTGGATGTTTTTATCACACAAATTGTTACTTGCAAAGGGACTCCAAGCCTCCTTTGTATTTGCATGCAAATATATATGTCTTTGCTTTGTATAGTCTGTCATATGTTATTTTGGCCTTGTGAGTTCTTGATAAAGGGCTCAAGCTATTCTTTTGAGTTTCCTAATGATAAACTGGGTGTTGGGCAATTGGTCTTCCCCATGTTAGTGAGAAGCACAGGTCCATCACTTAAGATGGCTTGAAGCTTGCACTTTGACGACTTATGCTTGACAGTCGAGCAGGTCATCGTACCATTTCCCAGCCAGGCGCGGGTTTTCTCTTGAGCCAGTTTGCTGGCCTCTGTTCTCAATCAAGTCAACGGATTTGCACTGTCACCCTGAGCAAGTCGCTTATTCCCTTAGAGCTGCTCGGATGAACACAGCCTTAAGAGCGTGAGAACCTGGGTTCCTCCCCCAGAAGGCTTTCAAGGGTGTGTTGAATATTAGATTATTTTTCTTTTTTTGAAAGACAGTTACAAGAGCCAGCGATAGCTGGGTAGAAGGGGAACAGGAAGGCAGGAAGGGAGATGGGTTTGCATATTCTATCTGGTACAAGGTCACAAATGTGCTTTTTAACCGGGGGACCGAGCGGTTTAGAGGCTGTGACAGTCTGCGTTGCAGTGCTCGTGCAGGCAAGGGCTTTTGCTTTTTGCTCCTCGGACCTGCGTCAAGGGACAGTCTTCTCTGAGATTCAGAGCAGGGATGTTTTCTAAGGGCTAATTTAACATAGATGAGCTCTTGTCAGTGCTGCAAGCTATTCTGGGCAGGAATACCAACAAGCCGGGTGTGTGCCCCGCTGGGATGAAATATTTCTGCTGCTGGGCCATCATTTCCTTGAAACGACAAGGTGACCCAAAGGAAAAAGGTGATGAATCCTGAAATCTCCTTTTCAGAAAGATGTAAATGGATTCTTAGACTGAATTCAGAGTAATCATCTAAAGATCAGAGCTCCGTCGGTGTCTACATTTAATATGCCGGGGAAGAATTGTTGTCTTGGATACATGATTCAAAATAATTTCCAGCCTGCGAGGGTTTTGTAGAGGTTCAGCAAATGAGAACAAGACCAAGAAATACCGCTCAGCGTTGTGAGTGTAAAAATAAATTGGTGTCTTGGGGCGCGAGGTTTTTTGTTCTCATTTAGCTGAGCGGTGAGCTCCCAATGTGCGTTTTATTCCACATGTCCTGTAGTGCTGTACCTTGGAAAGCTTGAGCTGTTTCAGGGAGCGGGGAAGAGAGAAGCTGTTGTACAAAGCAACCTGCTGGGAGCAGCAAATGAGTGTTTCTCACCGGAGCACCGTGCTGCCCTGCCTGGCAGAGCTGTCTGCTGGTGGGAGGGCTCCGGCAGGCCCTTCGTTAGGTGCAGCAGGCAGCTGCTCTGGAAATTGTAAGGCAGAAAACAATAAATGGCCTTTCCCAATATATATATTCCACCTTGCTTGGATTCACCTGGAAGAGAGGAGGGGGAAAAAGCACCCTTCCAAAAGTGAAGGTGTTGCCTTTTCTCCGAGTAGACCTCCCGCACCACCAAAAAGCAGTTTGATTCTCAGATGTCCCCATTTCACACCTGGGAAGACGGTGCACAGCAAGCACACAGCTCTAAAACTTGCTGCTACGTGGGAGCACCAGGCAGCTAAACATCATCTTTACCATGACAGCTTCTTTCTCAGCCCCCAAAATGCAGCTGGTGGACTTCAGACAACAGGTGAGCCCCTCTTGCTTTGGCAGGGCCATGCGAGGGAGCGCAGGTAGCTTTTCTCCTCTCCCATCACATCAGAGGACGTTTGAAAGGTGAGCTGAAGAAGTGGTGCTGCATTTGCTGTGCCATGGTGCTGAGAGTAATCGTGGCTGCTGGATTTGGAGTATCGGCTCTGGTCCCCCTTCAACAGCACAAAATCACAGCGCCTTGAGTGCTTGGCTCTTACAAGTGTCGGGGCCTTGACAGAGAGCTTTTCTCCTTAATGTTTGTTCAAACAAGTGTAAACAAGTGCTTTAAACAGTCTAAATGAAAATGTCTTGTCTTTGTTAATAAGGTTGCTGCTCTTGGTGACTCATCCCCTCTTCTGGTGGCTGTCATCAGAGCGAGCTGAAGATCTGCGGAAAACCCTGACTACCGAGTATTGGTGTCTTTCAGCAAGCGTTTGCTCTACAGAGGGAAGAACCAACACTTGCATCTTCCAATAAGGGCGTAAAAGCCTCTCGAAGGGGGCAAGGTCTGAACGCTGACGCTTCACGCAGGGGCCTTTAATGTCAGATACTTCCACGGTTCAGCCACTGATTTGGCTCCTGATGTGGCGCGGAGCTTCTGGCTCTTGTTGCACCTTGCCGGGTCTGTCCAGCAGACAGGTCTGTCTGTTAAACTGTTTTCAAAGAGGATTTCTGGTTGCATGGCTCCGCTGAGACAGCGGCTCGCAGGGGATCGGAAACGCAGGAGCCTGGGTTCCTGCAGCCACGTGGCTTCTTGTGTGACCAGCTGTGCTTGCAGGGGGCCCGTCGCAATCCCTAGTGCTCTGCTGTCATGCGTGCAAGAGGAATCTCATCCCCTGTACAACCGCTCCAGAGCAGGGAGAGCATCATCTCGCTGGGGTTACCTGCCTGCCTGCAGCCCCAGGCGTGTTTCTCCCTGACCGAGGTGGAAGTGTGCAGGGCAGCTGGGTGAGAAGCTTACTGCTTTCTACTTCCACAGGGTAACATCACTGAAGAATAATTACGGCAGCTTTGCCTACCCTGCTTTGTAAAAGCTATTGTAAAGGGAGCTTGGAGCCTGTCCAGACACCTGAGTCCTTGCCCGTTTTCCCCCAGGCTGGGCTAGTGCAGCCTTGCGGCTGGCTAACTGGAAGGGAGGAGTTATCCTCGCCTCTCTTGCAAGTTCCCATGAAGCTCGTGACTCAGTTCTGAGGTACACGGACTCATTTGCAATGCCCTGTGGGGGGGAAAGGTGAATTTGGAGTTGGCTTTCTTGATGCCTGCTGTGCCTTGCCCTAGGACAAGGGCTCTCTGTCCCCTCTGCCCTGACTCCTGGGGGCAGATGAGCCCACCTGAGCAATGCAGAGTGGGAAGGCTAGCTCTCCCAAAATGAAAGCAAGCCACGAAAATTTGGTGTGTTGCCAGAGTTGCACTGGGATTGGGCGTGGAGATGAGTAACCTTAGGTGGGCTGGAGGAGGGGCAGAGCCCATGCAAGGCTGTACTTGGTAAATGCTGGTCGGGAGCATGATAAATAGCACAAATGCCTATTTTAGCCATGGGAACCTGGACCAGCAAGGTCATAGAACGGCCTTTCTGAGATCTGCAAAGCAGGGCAGCCAAAACTCCTGCGGGTGAGAGGTGCGGTGCTGTGCAGTGGTGTGCGGCGGCGTGCGCCTTGCACAGGGCTGTTGCCATCTGCTGGGCGGCCGCTGTGGCTCCTCTTGCTAGCAGCCAGGAAGATGCATTGCTCTAAGCTGTACACAGCCATGAGAGGAGTATTTTGCATTCTCAGAACGGCAGCGCTAACCAGGCATGCAGCAAGGCGAACCAGGTACGCAGGTGGGCGCCCTGCGAGCTTTACCCCCCCCAGGCATGTCCCCTCTGGCTAAACGTTCAGTAGCAAGTTGTACAGCACAGTAAGAGTGGATCTGGGGAGTAAAATGGTCCTTGGTGAGGTCCCGCATCTAGTTTTGTGCATTTTGGGAGGAGAGGATACTCCTGGCTCTCTCCAGCCTGCCTGTCTGGAGGTGCAGCTGATGAAAGAACTGTTGCCTCTGTTAAAGTTGGAATTTCTTTTCATGGGGAGCAATTGAATTTAATGCTTCTTGAAGGGCAAAAATCAGAGTGAGGCACTTTAAATCCACGTTGCTGGATTTCTTCAGCTGCTCAGAGTTTCTGCAAAGGGAACCAAAGACTTGTACGATTCCAGCTGTGTGCTGGTAACGTGGAAGCTGTTGCTGAGAGTGCGTGGAGTACCACAACTTGGTTGCAGGAGCCATTCCCTGGAGGCATCAGCTATCATTCCTCATAGCTTGTGTTTTGCAACGAACCCGTGTGGAGTGGTTGTACGAGCCTGCTGTAGGCTCGCTGTCTCTCCTCCTGGTAGCCCAGCGGACCTCCTGAGCCCTCCTTTCTTATTCTAGGCTCCCCGGGAAGTTATTTGCCCTCCCCTAAGGCAGAGAGCGCTGTGCTGCGTGAGAGGAGAGTGTGTTTGGAGTACGTGGTTTTTGCCTTGGCGGTGGAGCTGCTTTGCAGTTCTCATCAGTTTACGTGAGGCTTTTCCTCCTCTACCTCTGCATACCACTCTTACCAGTGGATGCATGCCTGCTAGAGGCTGGCCGGTCTGAAAAGATGGGGTTAAGCTTTGCAGCCTTCAAAGCCAACGTGCCTCCGAGCTGCCTGCTACCAAGGGGCTTGCAGTGCCAAGGCAGACCTGGCATTCAGCTCGCCAGCTCTGCTGGGGACCCTGTGCGCTGTTCCCTGATTACCCCAACGCAAATATAAAGGTCTGCGGTCCTTTGCCACGCCGGCACTGCTGTACCACCGCGGCAGCAGCGGGGGTGGGAAGACGGAGATGAGACAGCAGCATGTGAAGGCTGCAACTCTTCACCCCTCAGCTCAGACTTTCGTTACCGGTGCCGTTCCCCTGTCTGGAAGGACTGCCCTCAGTGGGCTTCTCTTTGCAGCGTTGACCCAAAAGCATCGTTGTGTCCCAACAAAAGAAAATCACAAATCCCTCTCCAAGTCGCTGCTGGAATTGGTGTTAATTTTGTCATAAACAGCTGCTGCACTCAAAATCTCATAGGTGGCCAGAACTGCAGGGCTGTGAAATGTGATGGATGCAGTTTTATGTCTGTTCATCTGTCCCTTGGGGAAACGCGCGGAGCCCTGAGCAATGTCCCCACTGTCCCCAAAGCCTTTTTGCTCCCCTGCACGGAGAGGCGAAGGGAACTGCCCATCCCGCTCACACGCGTGGAGCGTGCTTTCGCAGCAAGCTAGCGAACAGTCTGTATTATCTTTGTATTGACTAGGCACAAGAAAATACAGTCATCAAATTACTAAAACTGCTGGACTGAACTCCAAAATCAGTCCGTAGTGATAACTTGGTAACAAAGCCTGAAAATACCAAAGAAATTCATATGTTGTATAGACTCGGTACTGCTTAGAGGAAAGGATGGGAGTGTAAATCGGGCATGAATGTCCCTGAAGGCGGGACTCTAGCTCAGGGTTATGGTGAGAAATTTCTTTGCTGGTCAGAAAAGGTCCTAGTTGGAGTGTTTGCCTTGCACAAAATAGGTTGGAAGAAGTTCGGAAAACAGAGACCTTGAAGCCTTATCTTGAACCACTAGCGCAGTGCATGGGACCGAGAAACGTGGGAGCTGGCCTGCAGCACTCCGGGCGGGCTGGGGCACGGGGTAACGGCAGCATCAGGAGGCTGTGAGCGGGCCGAGCAGCGTTGGAAGGAAAGGTGTCTCAATAAGAGTTTGAAAAGTAAAACTGGCGGTGATTGGGGTTTCCTAATTGGCTTTACTGAAGGTGCCTCTGACTTTGGGCTCCTCACAGCAGTGCTAGACCTTCCCTGAGGTCTTGCAGCACACCAGAGGAGCTGGGAGAGCAAAAGGGCTGTGACCTGCACAGTTGAATAGGAGATCCGGACAGAACCAGGAAGAGAGCTCGGGTTAAAGCCTAACTCCCCTGCTGCCGTGCTCGTTACCAGGAGTCCTTGCTTTTTTTGGACTCAGCACAGAAGGTCAACTGGTTATCAAGGTGCAAGACGCTTCCAGTCAGTGTTGCTGAGTAGCAGGTCCTGCTTGGGGCAATGTGCTTCAGGAAGGATGTGGCCTAGAGGAGAGCAAGGATAACCCGGAGAAAATGAGAAAATGTGACTTGTGAAGGTAATGGAAGTAAGTTTGTTTATGCTAGACAGGCATGACTAATGGAGACTGAGGCTTAAAGTATGTGAAGTTTCTGTAGAGAGGAAACAAAAACAGACAAAACCCTCAAAACTTCTGGGTTTGAGCGGCACATTACAAACTGTGCGCTGTTGAGGATTTTGTCTCTGTACGCCAACGGCTGCCCTGGGGAAGGGAGGATCCTGTGGATTGGGTCACCCTGTGGCACTGGCTCTGACGGGGCTCCTGTGTTTGCAGAAAGCAGCTGCTTGGGTGAGGGCAATGCAGAGCTCGGGCAGCAGTGGGGTTCGTGTGTTTGTAAACTCGGTTATCACTGATGACTGAAGCACCAGCCCTTCTTTGAGGACAATATTGTCATCGCGTATCATAAATTGCCGTTTGAGTCACCCAAACGGTGACTGTGATTGCTTATCAGCAGAAAAGTGCTCCTGATCTTCCCCTAGTGAGCAAGGCAAGCTTTATTCGCTTTTCTGTTTGTGGTTATAAGGAAGGAATTTGTCATTTAGTGCTTAAATATTCACCAGAAATATCAGGAAGGATGAGATAAGCCCTGGAAGCCTCTGTAGGTCCTCTTCAAAAGTAACCTTTCTAATTGGTGATGGTTTCGTGGGAAAAGGAAGGCGCGTGCACCTGGAGCGGGGCTGGCTGTTGCGTGGGGCTTCGAAGGCGTGCTTTTATTTTGGTATTCACGAAACCAGGAGGGCTGCAGTCACACGGCAGGGAAATGTGCATTAGCTTGCCTCTCCTTATCACGGAGGCCGGGAGGTCGGGAACAAAAGGCGCTCTGTTCGGGACCGGCGCTGAGTCGGTAAGCCTCACGCCTGGCGTCTCCTGGACTTTGCTTCCCTCCTGCCTTGCAGAAGCAGCCGGCAGCTCCTGGTCGTGCACGCTCCTGGAGCTGGATTTGACTTGGGCGAGGAGGTGATGTGTCCGCAGGTGGGTTTTGAGTGCTAACATGAAACGAGGAAGGGTTGGGTTTCTAGAAGGAGGCAGGTCTCCAGCCCTGGGACTGCTCTCAGCCCAGAGGTGCTAGGAAGAGGCAGGTTGGGCATCCACCCGACTCGGTGCAGCATATTTAGGAACAGTCTTTCCTCCCTGTAGTCCATGGGGTGTGTGCATATGATGGTATCTTCACAGTCCTCTCTGCCTGGGTCTTCTTGGGGGAGCTGGACCAGGAAGGATGATGGCTGCATGCTTTCGGGGTGCTGAGGACAGCCTGCGAGATCTGGTGTCTTGTGAGTTGTTCTTTGGTTTGGGGGTTTTAGTTTTGGTGGGGTTTTTTTTGGTGGGTGTCTTCAATTTGCTCGAGCAGATGCAGCACGGTTCTCTTGCCCAGCCTCGAGGGGTATTACCGAGCATAGCAGCCTTGAAACCCCATTTCAGGGGCTGTGTTGTGAAAGGGGAGCGTGGGCTCCCTGGCTTCTCTGAGAAGCAGACATTGCCCCAATACGCAGGAAGAGGCAAATATTGGTGGCCAAGAGGTTGGTGCTTTGCTGCCGGTGGTAGCCTCCGATGTGGGATCACTCGGCAGCGTGATGGGTTTCTGGCTGCTGGCACTCGGAGGCTGAGCTGCCGTGGGGTGTTTCACAGCTTTGGGGTGGTTGCATTACTGTAGACTCAGGTGGGACTATAAACACAACTTAACCTCCCTTCTCCCTGGCTTTAAGTTGGTTTAAAGCCAATTTAAGCACAGGTTGCCTGCTGCGAGACTGGGTAGACGCATGGCCCTGGCAGGCTGGTGCCGCGGCGCTGGTAGCCATGCTGGGCTCGGCGTCGGTGGCCGGGCTACCTCTATGGGATGCTCTTCTTCTCTTCTCCTTTCGGACGGAGCCTGTCCTGCAGCCGCGGTGCGCGGGTCTCCAGGCGTTCGCAGGGCCGGCGTTGGCTCAGCTCCAGGCAGGGCAGCGTTCCCAGCCTGGCGCTGGCACGGGGGCCCCGGCTGCAGTCAGCAGGCGAGGCTGTCTTTGGAGGGTGGTTTTCGTAGCTGGTCTGTCTCCCCCTGTCCGTCCTGTGTGCAGTCAGAGCTGGTGTTTATCATAAATAGGCTCACGCTTGCTGGGAAAACAGAGTTGTTTCTCCTTTTCCTCTCCCCCTGCTTCCCTCCCTGAGCTTCTCAGTGTTTGTGGCCAAGGACAGCAGAGCTTTGGGATACCAGGACGGCTCTGGGCGCAAGCCGGGGACCAGCCCTGCAGAAAATGCCTGGAAGGAACTTCCCTGGGAGCCAGACTTTGCTCTTCTCTCCAAGGCAGCACCTTACCAAAGCTTGGGCTAAAGCTTCTGTCCATCACAAAGCTTAAGTTGTCCCTGCCTAGACCTTGCAGGTGACTCCCATACTCTCCTCATACTCAAGCGGCTTTTTTTTTTTTTAATCAATGTGGTTTTTATAGCACTTTACAATATTTAATCAACTGGTCTTTACTCCAACCTGTAATCAAATGCCTGGAATAGGTGAACTGCTGCTGGAGAAGTCTCCTAAAGGTGCTTCATCGTCTCACCCGTGTTATCAGGGCACATTACGTCACCCTGACGCTGATTGCATCCATTTATTTCCTTTTAGAAGCAGGAGGGCTCACTGCCGGGCTTTCAAATCCCTGGTGTTTTGCCGAATACCTTTGAACAGGCAGAGAAGTGCCCGGATGGCTGATGCCGTGCTCAGCCAGGGCAAACAGGTCTGGCACCGGGGGAGATACCTCGTGGAGGAGTTGGAGCCGGGGATGGGATCTTTGCTTGAACCATGGTCCTGTTTCGGTTCAGGGGCTCTGTGTGTGCATGTGTCCCAGTTTTAAGGTCTGAGGTTTACCTGAAGCGTCTAAAAGTATGTTTTATTTGATAAAAGACTTAAAATATACTGATACTGGTGACACCAACCCCATTCTGAACCTGGTGGGGACATTCCTGGCAAGTCCCCCGGGCACCTGTAGCCTAGCCTGGCTGTCCTGAGCCCACGGACGTCTTTAAGTGTATTGTGGGGTTTTGGTTTTTTTTTTCTAATCTGGAAAAAGTGCTTACTTTCTGCCTGCTCACAGAAGGGCAAACTTGGCTGAACGAGAGAAGTGGCAGAGGGGTTTAAAGTGTCAGCGCAGAAACCAGCTAGCTGCTCGTGAGGCCATAGAAAAGAACTTTCCGCAACCTGCGGCTGCACCTTTGCCCGGGGCACAGGGGCTTGGTTTTGCTTCGCTTTATCAGGCATTTGGTAATGCCGTACCTAAGTCCCCTCGTTTGCCTATCTCTTCCTTGCATCTTTTCCTGAGGTTTGGTTACTTAATCTGTGATGAAATATAAAACAAAGTTCTCCACGCTTGTGCTCAGGAGAAGGACTTTGTTTACGGTTTCAGCTGCCTCTTGACTCGTTGACCATCTAGGTTTAATTTTAATAGGGCTCTTGCATTTGAAATCTCATCTAGGCTGGTATTACAAGAGACAAATTCTTCTCCTTTACTAAATACAAAGAAAGCTTGCAAATTGTGTTACAGGTCATCTTTTTTTTTTTTTAAATAAATAAATTGCTGCATATCCTCAGTGTGGCTGAAGGAGGACAGTTAATGTACTGTTCCGGTGGCTACTTCTAGCTCTAAAAGGTTGCTCCCTCACACAGCCTGTCTGTACCGGTATTTCCTGTCTGTAAGATGTCTTGCAACATTTTGATAGATAAATCGTCTAACTGAGGGCACCGAGATGTTCTGATGCCCTGAGCTGTTCAGCTCCCGGTTATGCTCTGTGTTGAAGGCCAGCAATGGTAACCACGACAGGGTGGGGTTTTAATCAATTTACTTGTGGGTTGGGGTTCTTTGGGTTTGGGTTTTTTTTTTTTTTTTTGCAATAGTTGTCTTTACTTTGTGCTCATTATAATACTTCAACGTATACTTAAATTTAAGCTTTTCCAGTGGGAAGGGGGAAAAAAAAAAACAGCGGCATTTACTTTGGAGTCTGCAAGCAAAGTTATTTCTGGTTTGGCATTAAATCTTTCAAACAGGCAAAAAGTATCCCTGTGAAGCATGCAGGTAAATCTGCAGGCATAGATGGCTGCTGTCATTTCTCAGGCCCTCTCTGCTGCAATGGATCCCCGCCGCTTCCCACCCAGCAGAGCCACGGCAGTCCAGCACAAAGCACCATCGCTGCCGCGAGCACTGGGGACATGCGGTGCAGGCTGGCGATGGGTTTTTTCCCCCAAAGCAACGCATAGCCAGTGTTGCAACACAACATTGTCCAATACACTGAAGCCTGGCCCCTCCTAAACTTGGCGTGCGCTGCAGATAGCTTGGAAAAGCACTCGAATTGCCTGAGCACGCCTTCCTCTGGAGGCTGGGGAGCTGCTGGGCTCGGCTCGGGGATGGTGCAATGTCCTCGTGTGTCCGAGCCAGCTGGCAGACCAAGCCTCTTCTTCCAAACCTCCCTTGTCCTCCTTCTGCTCCAGCATTAAGAGCTTGACTGGTGTTTCTAGGAAGTGCAGCATAAATCCAGTAAAGCACTTAAGCAAGTCCCCAGCTTTGGGTATATAAGTAGTCTTGCTGGATTTATGCTTTTTAAAGTGGGTGGGGGTTTCAGGAGGCTTTTGTTTTTATCTTGAAGGCTAGTGAAAGCTGCCTTCTCCTGTGCTAGCGATGACATTCACTGCAGCAGCCTCTCCTCTGTTTGAATCAAGTTCACTTGAACAACCCCATCTTCTCCCGTTGCTGACTTTAGACTCCGGTTCTGTGAAGGTTTATGTCACATTTGATTTCAGGGTGGTGTCCATAGGTCAGCGTGGGTCCGTGAAAGCTGAGCCAGGCTTACTAGAGGGGCTCCTGTCTGTCTCTAGCTGAGTCTGCTTGGTTGGCACAAGGGCTGATGAGAGCACTCAGCAGGGAGCAAAGCAAGGCTGTTGACTCGGTCGCTTTGCTCTGCTCCCTAGTGTCCATGTAGAATAGGAACCGCTGTTAAGCAGTTCTCCATGCATTGCTTCAAGGTTTTCAGAGCACCTGTACAAGTTCTTGCTATTCCTTTTTGGTCTTGCATGTGTTGAGGCAGCCTGGGAATTTGTGGGTGAAACAAAATGAGGCGTTGGTTATGTCTTGAGCCGCTTTGCACCAGTGAAAGCTGCAGAAGTTCTTTGGGCTGCGGAGTATTTACCCAAAAGAGGAGAATCAGGCCAGCGAGAGCAGCGTTTGCAAAGTCTAGGCAACATGATGGCAGCAGGATGTTTGTCTCTCTTGGTCTGGTGCTCTCCTGCTGTACAAATACAGCACGTGCCCTAAAAGCTGCTCTTCTACTGGAGGGCAACGTCTGCAGCGATGAGCAGGACTCTTCCATCCTGCTGTGTACATACCCTGCTTTGAAGGAACAGCTCTAACATAATTTTTCATTCTGCTGTTGCAAGGACAGTGTGTCTGTGTATTTTCTTTCCAGCTGCTGTAATACAGGGCTTTGAGAAATGTCGTTTTCTTGAAAATCCTTGGAAAAAGCACTGAGAGCTGCTCTGTGTGCTCTCTGGCAGAGGAAGAGAGGTTTGCTTCAACGTTGGTGCCCGCGTTCAAAATGCTGCTGCTGTGCCCTGCTGCAGTGCTGGAGGGGGTGCAGCCAGCAGCTGAGCAAGTTTGATCCCGTTGGGTGAACTTCAGATGGAGCAAATGGCTTTTCATGAGTGTCTTTTTCTCTTGAGGCCAGGCAGGAGGGCTCCTGTCCCTCTGCCCCACACCTCTGATGACAGGGGCTGAGCTGGAGCTCAGCACCAGCACTGACAGATCCCACCACAATTGAGATCCCAGAGCCAAAAATGATTGGATTTGTTCCGAGGTGCACTGGGGAAATCCTATAAATGCTGAGAAATGAGCTGGCAGTGTGATGGGTAACGAGAGCTTTTGCTTTAGGAGGGTGTTTCTTCTACTGCTCCCACGGCCCTCCTCCAAACATCAGGATGGTTCTAGGCTCAGCACTGTGTGTGTCCAGGGTGGACCATCCCTGCCCGTGTGTAGGAGCAAGTGGGCAGGACCGAAGATGAATGCCTACGGGGCAGAACTGGGAGGAAAACCCAGTCCTCTGCACTCGTAGCGTGGTGTCTTAAAAACCAAACGGTGTTTCTTTCTTAGAGCCTGCTGCAGGTAACAGATGTGGTGAAGTAGTGCAAAATATTTCAGGTGCTGTTCCGACTGAAGTGCGGAGATTTGAGTGTCCTGCTGATGCAGTCCCTGCAAATCAGACGCTGTAATGAAGATTGATAAACCAGCTCAGTTTCTGTTGAGGGATGGAAGGTGCCCTCGTATTACTAGACGGGGCGGAACAAGTGCTTTAAGGGCTAACTGGTAGTTTTGAATGGTGGTTTTTGCAGAGAATTCAGATTAATAATGTGTCCTCTTAAAATGGAGTGGCTGCAAGCAATGGTGATCAGAACTGCTAAGTAAGTAGTGGGTAATTCCTCCTGGACTTGACAAATCTATACTCGCTCACAATAAAATCTCCCTCCAACTCTTATTTAGTATATATTTCTGTAATCTGCTTTCCAAACGCTGCTGTTGCAAAGCATGCACGGCCCAAAGGCCATGGTGCACCCCGGGGCGGCACTCCATCCTTGGACCTGGAGACAGAGCAGCACCTGGATGTGGGGTACAGCTCATGCTGGTTTTAGGAAGCTGGATTTGTGTGCTTAGAAATGCAACGCAGCAGTAATTAGCTGCCCCATACGTGCTTTGTCCTGCTCTGCAATGAAACAGCATAGCTATACCATCTTATCTTTTTCCTCTTGTGTTTTTTAACAGGCAAATGAGGTGACTGACAGTGCTTACATGGGCTCAGAGAGCACGTACAGCGAGTGCGAAACCTTCACGGATGAAGACACCAGCACACTAGTACATCAAGAGATGCACGACGAAGTAGAAACGGACAGTGCCATCGACTCCACCGTGCACTCGGAGTTCACAGATCCCATCGAGGAGCCGGAGCATGGGTGAGTGAGAATGGCGAGGAGCAAAACTCACCGTGTGGGGCAGGAAACTCTGGCAAACCGGGAGCAGACGAGGACCGAGGTGGGCGCAGCCTGAGGATTTAAAATAAAGTGGGCTGAGTCTGTCTTGCTGAAACTGGTTGGCTTGTTCTTTGTATTTGTAACTTCATGCAAGACCAAAATAGCTCTTCTTTAAGAATAATAATAATAATAATAATTAGACTGCACCATGTGTAGGCTGTTTTGGAGCTCAGCCTGGCAATCTCTTTGAGTTAATTGTTGCTTGCCTTGGGAGAACTTCTGTACCCTCATTAGCATCTTTAACCTCTAAAATAAGTTCTCAGATGATCCAAACACCTGAAATACTCACAGTTTTTAATCTATCACTTAAGCCAGAAATGCAACATATAATTTTCAAGTCAGGAGGGGAACTCGTTGTATTCTTGTTTTTCCTAAACATGCATGCGCCCTTTGATGTGCAACCACCTCCTGTAATAACTAGTTTTAAACCTGTGCCTGAAGCACAGAAGTGTGAGCTAAGATCTTTGTCCCTGTGTCTGAACCGCTGCTGGCGAAACTGCTCCTGGGCCTGCCTCATTTCCTAGATTTTGCAGGAAAAGTTGTTTTTTGGGGTAAAACTGGGATGCTGGGAAAGCAGGGGGAGCGGGAATAACTCCTTTAATAGTGACCCAAGAGCACCGCTCTGCGCTGAGACCTCTGGAACCGTCATCGCTTAAGGTCTGCTAATGCACAGAATTTTTTTGGCCAAAAACACACCACCCAGGCCTGGTACTCTGGTGAGTATTTACGGTTCCCGTTGCTTTTAGAAAGCACCGGGCTTCCCTCCCACCGCAAAATCACATCTGGAGACATCAGAGAGGCAGTGAGCGGTTGGTGCTGCTGGGCACTCAGTGCCGGGGCTGAAAGGGTGCTGTGGATTAGGGAAGAAATGAGATTAGCTGGCTAGGCTCTCCTTGCCTGAGCACGCTCAGCTCAGTGACAGTTAAATCGGGATATAATCGGCTGCTGAGCTCCCTGACCGGTCTCTGGAGGGGCCATGGCAGCCTGCGTGCACTCTCGTCCTCTGGGGAAAATGACGTGCCTTGGATTCACCTGCCTGTAGGTACAAAATACTTTGCTTGGGAATTTTTTTAAGATTAGGTTGTTCTCGAGGCTTCTCTGCTACTCCCAGTGTGGGCCTGGGAAAGTCGGGTGTCCTTTGGGTGCTCTGTCCAAGCGCAGTGGTGCCTGTTGTCAGGTGTGTTAAATGTGCGCAAGTTCCAGGTAGCCAAAAAAAATCAAGGAAAAAATTCATTTGGCTTAAAGATTTGGAAGGCTTGAGATGGAAACCTCTGGAAGTCTATTCCCAAGTTGTTGAGGGCTGGTTTTGGTGCCATCAGACCCCAGGCAGGACAACTGTTGTACACCTCTAGTGCCCAGAGCTCTTCCAGGGGACGGTCGGTAAGTACAATCCGACCAACGCAGCTGGTGGACTGAATCAAAGCTTGAACGCTGCTTTTCAGTAGCTGTTAAAGCTCAACATACCTTAGATGGTTTGAGCTTAAGTGGTTATTTAGACTCTGTGTAGTAAAGATCAGTTGGACTCTGGATCTCAAAACTGCTAGAGGCCCCAATAGGTATACATGAAATACTCGTGCTATTTATTGCCTGAAGCATCCCTGGCTGAGGGTTTCCAGGTGGCTGATCAGATCTGCTTCTGAATGGTGCTTGTCAAACCACAGCCCCAAATTTAGAGATTTGGTGTTGGGTTTTGCTTGTGAGTTAAAAATTCCACCCCCTGCCTTCTGTTCCTGGAGAGATTTCCGATGCTTTCGGCAGTGGTCTGCTGGGTGCAGCGTCTGACTCACCGCTGGGGAGGATGGGTTTCTGACGGATCCTGCTGCAGGAATAATGGTGCTTCTCAAGGAAGATGTGCAGATGCCCAGAAGCTGGACTGGACTTGTCTGCAGTTAGAGACATCTGCTGCTGTTTTGGCTGGACATGTTTTTATTACCGGGATAAGGGCAAATCCTTCAGATGGTGCAGGTTTTTGTCATAAATGGCTTAGCTGTAATCTTTTTTCTTTCTGATTTAGTACAGCAACCTAGTCATACCCCCACTCCTAGCAAGTGGATGAAGATGGGGACATAGCCTGAAATATCAGTTTTTATAATAATGCAATCTTTTTTCAGCATTGAATTTTGGAGAGGAGAGCAGTGCTAGTCCCCCCCAAAACACATACCTGTGGCTCACAGACACGTGGGCTGCTTTTGCAGCCTGATTCTTACAGATCCCCCCTGCCTTTTTCCCCCCAGCTTAATTTTAAAACCTCAGCAGTCTTGGGCAGGAAAGTCCTGTGAGAGTGGGCACATACTGCTGTGGTGGCTTGACTTCATACAACGCTGTGCGCGTGAAAAGGCGCTTACAGAAACGATGATTTCCGTGCTGAGCTGTGTCCCCTCCGAAGCAGGGGATGCCCCAGGACCTGTGCTGGGTGTTCAGGGTTTAGGCTGAGGCTTAACACACTACAGCCTTCTGGATCCGGTGTTAAAAACACATGAAACAGCACTCCCCCCTCCAAGATTGTCATGAGCGCGTACAGCGTTTTCCCAGCAGGAGCAGGGAAAGGGCTCCTTTGTCTTGCCGGGGGTCTGTCACTGCCGGGTTTGGCAGCTGCCTGTAAACCACCAGGATTTGTGTCATGGAGGGGGGTTACAGTGTTAAACCCTGGTGCTGGGCTCTTGATAGGATTATACGGCAATAAGCGAGTGCGAGCCCGGGACATAGGCTAACAATGTAACTCAAAACATATTTTGGATATGTTTGGGATATGCCGAGCTCTTTCTCTGCCGTGCTTTTGGTTGTGCCTGTGCTGTGCAAGGGTTTGCCACCAACCCTGGGTACTGTCTTGCAAGTCTGACTGCCCCCAAATCCTATGTTGCAGCTGCCAGGGGAGCTTGTGTGAAAAAGCATTGGTTTGCTGTGAAAAAAATTGCTGCAAACTTCCCAGTGGTGCCTGGGCTGCCCCTTCGGTGTTCAAGGCACAGGGTGAATTGCACTGTAAGGAAGAGCTAGCCTGGTCTACCGAAACGGGAGATGTGACTTGGAAAGTGGATGTATTGGATGCAATTGGAAAGGCTGCTGCGGTGGCCACCCTCTAACATCTTCCCCTCTGTTCCCCCAGATCCCATCCGCACGACCTGCCCCTGGGCTCGGACCTCAGCCACTCCATCGTTACGGTCATTAGCGGAGAGGAGCATTTTGAGGATTATGGAGAAGGGAATGAAGCAGATTTGTTCTCGGACAGCTTGTGTAATGGGGAAAGCAGCTTTAATAGCTCCTCGTTCCTCTCTCCCAGGTAATGCTCGGCACAGCGCTGGCCATGTTTTAACCGGTTTCACTTGCTTAGTGTCTTCGCCTAGGCTTTGTGTGAGAGAGAGTTGTTTCCTTTGGGTTTGCACACCAGTCGGCCTGCAAGAGGGGGTTTGTGGCAAACTTTGGATACAGCGGGATCATTGGCTCAGAAGTGGAAGAATAGTTGCCTCCCTCAGTCTTTCCTTTTCCTGAATAGTGCTCACCCTCCCAGCCAGAGGCACTCGTGCCTGGCAGCAGATGGAAGAGCAGTCCGCATTTCACATGCGTCCAGGACAGCGTCATGTTCCCACTCCTGTTAGGATGTGGCTCCTCGCAGAACCTCCTGGTAGAGAAAACTATCCCTGGTCCTGTTGGATGACAATTTCTTTTTCTTTCTATCCTGTGCTTGTATTTTTGGCTTTGATATGATGCTTGGTTGGATTTGCACAAGCTGCAGCAGCCTTCCTTCTCTAGGCAGCCTAAGGGATACGTGGAGCAAGAAGCAGGCTGTAGCGTTTTCCTGCACTCCTTGCACTGGGGTCTGAAGCCAGGGAAATGTTGGTTTTCCAGCCCATGCAGGGTGAACTGAGGAGCTGTTATGACAGTACAAAACCCGTCAATACTTACTTTCTAAGGGAAGAAAAAAAAGTAGAAGCTGGAATGATCAACCGCTGCTGCTGCCCACAAAGTCTCTGCGATGACCCATAACACCAGGGATGTGTTCCTCCATCAGGCAGTGCATCTCTGCACCAGGCAGGAGTGGTCCCTGCCAGCCCACACGCTTGCGTAGAAGACAAGAACATGCTTTTTTCCTTTGGAATGATACGTGTTTGCTGTTTCTGCAGCAGTATAAACCTGTTGTAACTTCTTTTTTTTTGCTGTCTGCCTGTTTTCTACCAGCTTCCTAAAGCCCTTCGTAGAGTTTGGGTGATTCTGGTTGCACAGGGCTGAAAGGGAAGAACTGCTGTCAAATCTCCACGCGTGCACTTTGCTGCAGGTCAGAGCTGACTTTCTTTTTTGCTGGTGCAGCAGCAGCAACTTTGAAGATGTTAACTAAACCTGCAGTAGGAAAGTGTTGCTGTAAAGCATGCCTAACTCATTACTTCAGGAAACCAGTACTCCAGCGCTTGATGTGATGGGATATGCTGCAGTGGAAGGGGAATGTCGCTCATCCACGCTTGTCCTTTGATTGCACTGTGCAGAAATGCCAAGTGTGGCTGGCTGTACTGGTGCTGCAGCATAGGAAGTACTCTCAGATAAAAACCAGCCTTGGTGTTCGTTTTAAGTTTCTCTTTGAGTGTGGGCCTCCAACCTAGTCCAGAAGGCTCCTGGCAAGAAAGTACTCAGCTAAAGCAGCTTTGCAATCAGTTAAACTTTTTCTTTAATATCAGTCTGGAGCTCCCAGGTTGCCTACACTCCCAGTGTTCAAATCTTGCTCTGTCAGGGCACAGTCTCCCATCTGCTACTCTGTCTCTTTGGATCTTATCCATGAGATCATGCTCTGCAGCATCTTTCCTCTGCTGGGACGGCCTCGGCACGTGGCCACACAGCTCGTAGTGGTTATGCTGGAGACTCACTGCTGGGGCTTGCTAGGGAGGCAGGCTGCAGATAAACCCTGCAAAACCTCCAGAGTAAAGAATGCAGTTCTGTTTGAAACGGAGGATTTCCTCATGCCTTTCAGGTCCAGCCCTTACCTTGGATTATCGTTGCGTGCGTGAAGGTCCTTAGCTGATCATTCTCTGAGATTGTGCTGTTTTTCTGAACACAGCCCTGCCTCCCCAGTGCACTTAAATGTAGTGAAACCTTAAAGAACATCTCTGGTTCAGGCTGAACTTTTTTTTTTTGCTGTGGTTTGGATACAAGGAACAGTATCGCTTGTAAACAGTCCCATTGCCACATACCCTTTCCATCTTACAAGAGTTTCTAAGTTGGAATAACGTCGACAAAGTTTCCTGCCACAGCTCCAGATCTTCACCAGAGGACTAATGCAAGAACCAGGAGCCTTCAGGGAACGCTATGGGGTACTGCATTTTCCCTGCTTAGTCCTTGCGTGTGTGTTTGCGATCCCTCCTCTTGGGTTGCCACCTCTTCCCTGGCACATCCATCCAGTAAGAGCAGAGTCTCTGCAATGCTTGGTGCGAAATGAATGACAACTGAAAGGAAAAGCTCTTTGCGTGCACCCGTTTTGGCTGTTGACATGCTGTGTCAGTAAGCACCAATGACCTGTGGAAGACAAACGTTACTCCACAAGATGGAGGAAGGAGGCAGAAAGGCCGCATATGGTGCAGAGGGTGGCAGCTTGCCACGAGGGGTAGGTGGGGACGCCCCGAGGCGCAGTGCGGTTGAGCTCTCGCCCACTCAACGGGCAAGCAACCAACGCAGCCAGAGGCCAAGTATATCTGTAGGTACCCGAAGAGTTGCCAGGCTGGCCTGTGGGTTCTCCCCTATGCTTCTTTTCCCGTTTTGATTAATGCTTGTTAAGATTTGGGTTCACACCTTGCCCAGGGATGCACCCAGCCGGGTGAGCTGTTTCTGCCTCTCGGCAGGGGTGAGGAGGACTCGCTGAACGGGGCTCACGTGCAGCCAGGCGCGGGGGCAGAGCCCAGAAAAGGGCACATCGCTTCTTGCAGGTGCCACAAATCTTCTGTCACCTCTCACCCCGCGCAAAGCCTGAGCAACTGAACTGACTGCTGGTGGGTAATGATTATCCTGGGTCCAAACCTGCCCTACAGGGTAGAAGGAATGTTTTTCAATTTTTTTTTTCCAGGAACGGGAAAAGATGAGCAATTCGGCGTTTACTGTTGTCCAGTTGCCTGTTCTAAGGGGGCTTGGAAGTACTGTACAGACGGCACAAACTCAGAGGCCTGGCCCTGGGGGTGGCTGGGTTGCTGACACCCCACTGCCACCAAAAACGTCAGTGAGGGGTTATGCAAAGGTGCTGAGCCAGGGGACCCTTCCTGGGGTGTCCCATGCACTCAGCATCTCCCGGGCCAGGACTTGCCAGTGTGGATCTGTATCATGGGGTTGACTAGCCCTTTCAGATGCCTTTTGGTTTTAAGCTTGCTTGTGTTTGCTCACACCTTTACCTGTCTTTCTTATTGAACTGCTTTGTTTTTTCACTATTAACCTTTCTTTGATTAAAGTCCATGGCTTCCAGAAGCACGTTTTCCTGCAGAAAGGATTTGTGGCGTATATTTGGCCCCAAAGCAACACAAACTCTTTGCTGTTCAGAATCCTTTGGCCAAACTCTGTCCTGCCCAAGTCATGTCAGGTGGGGGGGATGGCTCCCTGGTTTTGCCAAGTGTCGGTGAATGCCTTGGCAGCTTGTTTTCCACATCAGCAGCTGAAAATGAAACGCTGATCGTACCCGTTAGCTCCTCAGGCTGTAGACCCCCATGTCCCCTGGCCAAACAATGTTCCCTACAACGAGGCAAAGCTGCTGCTTCAGCTTCTGTGTGCCTCACTTCATAGGAGACAGCAATTGAATCACAACCACCTTTTTGAGCTTAGCTTAAAAGGGAAGCTCTTTGCAATGAAAAATCTGACTCTGTGCATTACTAACGGAGGGTCCGCAGCAGCACAGATGCTCTATTTTTAAAGCATCCCATTGGAAAACGGCGTGACCGACGAAAGCGAGACCAAAGCTCTCACTGACGGCGCCCAGTCCAGTGGTGTGTGAGTTCTGTCTGCGTTTACCGAGGCAAACCAGGACCATTGCTAGAGCCTCCTGAGAGAGGTTGCTTGGAAAATCGTGTTGGAAAATAAACTTTGTAGTCATCTAGGTTTGTGGAAAGCATGCACCTCGCCTTCCCTGAGCTCTCGGGGGGGTCCCCCACAAGAGCAGCGTGGCACAGGGGTTTGAAAATGTAAGCCAAGCTCAGCTGCTGTAAGTCTCTGGGAGGAGAGTGGTGGAAGTCCTGCTAATTTATCGCAACTCCATATTGACTGTGATTTGGCATCTAAAATCGAGGGGGGAGGTGACCCAATCTGCCCTGAAGTTTTTAATTGCAAGTCTGGTATCTCACACCAGAAGCTCCCCTGCCCCAGCATACGCTCAGCTTGTGGAAGCCACGGACGAAAATCAGCCCCGTCTGTTCTGTCCTGTTGAAATGACCCTTGTGATTTCTCTAGCACCAATCCGCTCGCTGCGAAACTGCACAGCATTATTGCAGATGAAGCATTTGAGTTTTACTGTAGCCAGTGCCACAAACAAATCAACCGCCTCGAAGATCTTTCCGCTCGCCTGAATGATCTTGAAATGAATAGGTAATTGGGCTTGTGTATGGCCATTTCAGTGTTGGGAATGGTGTTCTTGAAGGGAAGACTCTCCTTGTCTTGCACAGCTTTCCTTTGCTGGTGCGTTGCTTGATTCCTGGTTATGAAAGGGGATGAATTTCACTGAACAAGGTGAGCCTCTCCAGGTGGTAAAGGCTGTAATAACATTATGGAGGGAGAGCGGAAATTTTCCTTTAATCTGAGCCGCAGAGGCTGGCAGACAATGAGAGTCTTCCCGTCTGCTCTGGGCAGCCTCTTTGCACGTCCTGCTGAGTGGTGGGTGCTTCTCCACACTCCGAGTAATGCAGTCCTTGCATCGGGACTTGAAGCCCTAAGCTGATCGTGTACAGTATTTCTGTCACCAAGGAAAAGACTGCCAGGTCTTCTGGCCGATAATGCCCAGCGTGGAGGCATGCCTGAGCTGCTGGTTCAACCTGGAAAGGCAGGTACAGCCTGTCCTCCCGCTGGAGCAGTGACCTGAAAATGTCAGCTTGCTCTCTGTGGCTTGGGACCTCTCCTGTAGACGCTTGCTTTGCAGCCGTAAAATCGTGTTTCACCCAGCTTCGCCAGCTGCCTGCCCACCTATGTGCCACCACTAGCCAGGTAGATGTGATGAACGCCGGGGCCTTTGCGTAGGAACTTCATGAGCTTTTGAATGTAACGTTTGAGGTCTACCATCCAGCAGCTGGACTTGCTGATTTGACAAGCGGGGAGGGATTTCTATTTGTTTGTTTATTTTTTTCAGACGTGTTTGCGGTCCACTGGGTGGAAGGGTGGCGGCGTTAATGATAATCATTCTGCTAGCATCTGGTGCTATTTCAAGCCCAGTTTTTGGTTGTGCTCTTGGTGTCTGTCTGTCCTCTACAGGGACAGTGTGACATGGGAACTCTCCTGGGCTGTATAGCTATGGGAAAAGAACTGGAAAACAAATACAAACTTGACAGTAATTTTTTCAGTGGAAGAAGTACCTCTCTCCCTCTGTCTTTCTCAGGCAAATAGTTGCCTTCGTGTTTGGAGGCCTTGAGGGTCAGTGATGGGTGCCAGGTTATGCAGTTATTAAGGAGAACGCTGGACTTCCCTGGATGCACCAGTAGCCCCACTCCGTTTCAGGCTTTCTCCACCAAATTTACCTGCAAAGCTGGACTAACACTTCTGAGCCTCCTGTGATGGATGGGATTTCCAGACGAGGCTTCCCCATCCCGTGGTGTCGCAGTGGGAATTCCATAGCCCCTTTGGGCTCATGGCGAGTAGATATGGTTCCTCCATCCGTGTTTGGGGTTTTCTGTGCGCAGATTTGCTCGAAAGCTGTTCCAAGTGCCCCTGCGCACCGACCCAATGGAAGGGCCATCGCCCACCCTTTCTGCGGTGAGGATGTGAGAGGTGTCCCCGTGCAGCATGTGGGACGTGGCAGGACCTGTTTGCTCCCAGCATCACCAGCAACGTGAAGCCCTCAGCGCAGGGGACAAGTAGGCGAAGAGAGCAGCAGAAACTGGACCAAAATCTGGGCCAAGCAGCCTCGCACCATGCCTGGCAGGGGAAGCCTGAAGACACCCGCTCCAGAGGACACTAGCAGCTGGGGTGAAGCCCAAGCTGCCATACAACAGCCTCGCTCTTAAAGGCTGTGGGTATATATGCAGCGTTTTACACTTGGAGTAAGGTGAGGAGCCTGGTCCCAGCATTGGGGCACTGCTGCCTGAGCCCGTGGCACGGGAAGGCAGGGAAGAAATCCGTCAGGAGCTTGGGATGAACCAGTTCTGTGAAAGTACATTTTGTTTTAGTGCCCTTGAAGCAGCGGTGGTGTGTCTCATCCCCTCCAGAGAGACCCGCAGGTGCCGGCACTGCTTTCCGATAAGCTGTTTGCAGAGAAAAATATTTTTTCTCCCTCTGGTGCTGGGGACATACGTGACTCGTTACAATTGCTGGCAAACACGAGGGCCTGACCTCCTCCCCTCGGGCGGGTGCCGAGCGTCCTTGAAGCCCAGCCAGCAGCAGCTCTTGCACTCCTTGGAAATCTGGGGTTTGATGATGCACTTTTGACACGAGGGCTGGTAACCCTGACAACAACCCCTGGTTGGTCATTGGGGTTTTTTAAAAAGAAAATTGTCCTGAGCTATTTTTAATTCCTCCTTCTAAGAACTAATGTAATTGTTGCAGCTCAAGGCAGGAATGGACTCCCAGATGATTTTTTTTTTTTTTTTTTTTTTGGTTTTCCCCTAAGCACCAGGGAATGCAATTGCTGCTTCTCTGCTCGGGCTAGAGCTGTGTTTGCTGTCATCGTTCGGTGATGATTTGGTATCAGTGATGTGTCCCAGTGGCATCTGTTTGCCAACAGTATATGTTTGGGTGGAAGATGAGGACTGAGATCCAAGCTTCGCTTGCTTCACCAGCATGCAGCTGCATCGATCACGGCCAAAGGACTGGAAGGAGCATATTAGCAAGTAGCTGTTTCTGAGAAAGGCGCTTTTTCTCAGCAGGGAGAGCCCACGGCCCCGTCCCGAGGGGCAGGGCCACGGTAACGCAGACCTTGGATGTTCGTACCATGGGTCACGCTGAACACTAGCTAAACCCTGACCGCTGTGGTATGGTGGCAGCTGGCTTGGGCATATACGGAGCCGGGGTGCGTGATCTCCGTCAGTTATCTGTGCGAAGGAGAGCTCGTACCCGTCCCCAGCGATTATAGCAGTGCCCGTGCTTAAAATTCAGGAAGGGACGCGATCAACAGCTCCTAAAATCTCTGAGCTACGCATAGGCAGCAATTCTCCGGCGATCCAGAGCCAAATAGTGAGAATAATCTTTGTGAGAAGTGCAAACCAGCATGCAGAAGGATGGAAGTGCCTGTTTGCAGGCGGGAGGTGCACCCTGTCCCCCAGCCGCTGGGCAGGGAGCTCCCGGGGTGTGGGGGTGGCAGGGGAGGGAAGGCTGGGGTGCTGCGGGGTGCAGGAGATGTAGCTTGGTCTGCCGTCGGCACTGGGCTGAAGCCCACCAAGCTCACTGCTATTATTAGCACTTTCCTTGGGGATCAGCTTTCAGGACAGGGATCAGCCGGTGAGAGGATACCGTTGCTGGAGGCGGTGAGGTTTTCTGCAGCGTTATTCCATTTGGTTCGTTATCAACGGGTTGTTAAATACATGAGTGGTTTCATTGCCTGCCTTTTACCGGGGGTGGCCGGGCTGTGCGGGTGGTGCATGCCGCATGGGCGCTCCCCTGCCATAGCAAAGGATGTGCCCTGGAGTGCTTGCAGTTTCCTGTTTCCCTTACTCTCCACTGTCAGCTTTCCTAACTCTTTCCTGTTTTTTCTTCATTTTGCAGTCCGAATAAAAGACTCTCAAGCAAGAAGGTGGCAAGGTAAGCTCATATTCCTATTACTGCTTGGTGAGAGGGGTGGCTGTACTAGCTGCCAGACCCGTGGAAGGAAGGCTGTTAAAATAAGTTTGTGGTATTGTACTTCTGGACATGTTGCGTAGCGCTGGGGAAAAGCAGGTTTAATTCTGATACGGTTTGCAATAGCTGTTTTTTCTGAAATGGGGGTTCCTCACTCATGCGTGCAGCTGGAGGCTGGTGTCAGCCTGATTTCTTCCAGGACAAAAGTAGGGGTGCTTTCTCCCTCTCCATCCTGCCAGTGCCCTAGCAGGGGGCATGTGGAGCAGGGAAGGAGTCTCTAGAAGGGCATGTCCCCCTGGACTGCTCAACTGGGCTGTCTCCTCCCCAGTGTCACCGTGGTGGGTCTCTAGAAGACCAGACCAGTCAGTACACCCACTTGGAGGGATTTCTTCAGCACCCCAAAAAAGCTAGTCATCTCAGACGACTCTCTTAGCTCTGTTTTACTTTGCTCAGTGCAATCCTTGGCACTTGACTTTGCTGGAGCAGCTCGGTCAGGGGCTTTGGGGAGTTCCCAGGGGGGCGACTGCAGGTAACCCCACCCTGGGGTTTAACGCTGTGCCGCTTCTGTCCTGTGGGACTGTCTCATGTGATGCCAGTCACTCTTTCTTTGTGGGCATTTTTATCCCTGCCTGCACAGGAGAAGCTGCAGAGTTTGCTCGAAATCACCGAGGCAGATGGTCCATCCCCTCTCAATGTTCACCTTTCCTGTCCCAGCTTCCCCATCCCTCCTGCTCCTGTGTCATCGTGCTTTTAAGAATATACTGAGGCTTACCTTAGCTGTCCTGCCTGCCTCTGCCCCGCTTGGGAGGGAGATTGCCCTCTGCAGTCCTTGGCTTTCCCTTTGCTCATTTCTGAGCAGGGCAGAGATGCTGCAGAGGAATAGGCAGCTCAATTTGGGTGATGCTCGTACCCCCGTGCCCTGGCACTCGATCTGCTCCCTGCACTGACCCGAGCAGCTTCTGTATGCCTGCCTCTCCCGGCTGTGCTCTCACACCTTTCCCTTCTCCATTTTTCCTGCGGTCAGCAAGTCTCCCTGGCACGATTTCTCCTCCTGGCGAGGAAGCAGGTCCTTGATATTACATTTCCTAGTTCCGGTCATCTTACTTTCTAGATCTGTGTTAAAAACACTGGCAGGAAAGAAGGTTGAAGGGAGCGGCCTGTCCCCAGGTTTCCTGTTTTAGGTCTAGTTTTTGTCCCATGTCTAGCAGAGCAAATTTGGGGAGGATTTGAGTTAAACTTTTGGGAATGGAGATGCCCTGTCTAGGGGGGATTGAGCCCTCCTGGCCCTTTGCATTTCTAAGATACTTTTCTGAGGCTGGGATTTGTGGGCTTAGGTAAACATTGGTTAATTCAAGAGCAGTCGAGTTTAGTTTGTGATAACGACAGGGGTAACAGGGTTTTGCTGCAGAGTACAGCCAGATCCTTAAGATCAGCCCAAAGAAAGCCCTTTGTTGCAGATACTGTAATTACTGAATAATACCAAAACATTTGCTTTTAGGAAATCGATTTTATCTTGGTAAGGGCTCTTTCCTGACTCTTGTTATCCAGGTTCTGCTTGTGCCAAGAAATCTCAGCTGCTTAGGCCCTCTTGTGCTTGGCATGATTTAAATGACAACTGTGCCCGAGACTTCAGGACCTAAATATATACTCAGGGTGAGGATGCAAAATAAGGCTGGTACTCAGCTGTGGTCTCTTCAGTAAATGCCAGTTATGCTTCATGAATATGTGCATGAGCATATTGTGTAGCAGGGCGAATTTGAGAGCCCACATTACAAATTCCTCAGAAAATTGAGGTTCAGAGAGACCTCTGTGGTTTTCTTGTTCACCTCCTGCTCAGAGCAGTGCTGGCTTCCAAGGTAGGTCAGGCTGCTCATCGTTTGTGTTGCAGCGGGAGAGCAGAGTGGTTTTCTCCCGGCAGCGTCTGCCTGGGGTTCACAGAGCTGGAATACAACCACCCCTCCCCATGGCAATAGCAGTTTCTTGTGCCACGAAATGATGGAGCCGATCTGCAGCGATAACACGAGGATTAAGCGCAGATCAGCCCCTCCACGGGGTGTCCTTTCGATTGCCGCAAAGCTGTGGACACCAATATCGCAAGGCCTTGCTAATGATTAGCTCGCTCTCCAGTGTCGTGGCCGGTGCGGGGAGGTGGACTGCAGTGCTTCACAACAGGTTCAGGGGGTTTTCTCCCCTCCCTCCCCTTACACCCGCTGCCCCCCCCACTTCTTATTAACCTTATCAGCGGCTAGAGCGGAGTACTCTGTCCTTTGCTGGATAATACACGGCCTTGGTATGTTCATAAAGAAAGTGAAAAGCGTGAGCTCTTATCTCTTCCTATTCCAAAGAGCAAGAACGAATTATCATGGTATGAAGTCCCAGCAACATGTGTCCACGTCTACGCTTCCCTCGCAGGGTGCGTTCGTTCAGCTGGTAAGCAGCCACCCGTTCAGCCCTGTTATCCGGGCACACCGAGGCGGTGAGCTTCATTGCCCGTTGGACCCTGTGGTAGCGAGAAGGACCTGGCCCACGCCGTCCTTTGCTGTAAATCCTGCAGCCCAAGAAGAAGCAGTACTATTAAATCCCCTTGGAAAAGGAGGTGGCAGCTGAGGAGGGGAGAGAGGGGACCGTATCCTGCAAGAGCGGCTGTCATCTGAAATTGCTATGTTCTCCAATGTTCGCTCTAATGTTCGTGTTGCTGTGGGTGGGGGTGATTTGTCTCTGTTATAGACAGTTGCATCAGACGAGCGCACTGTCCGTGGGGGTGATGGAGGGGTCTTACCGGGATACGCTGGAGTGTACAGAAGAAGACATCACAGACAAGGTAAGAGCAGTGCTATCTACGCTATCCTAGAGCGTGTAGTAGCTTGCGATGCTCCGAGATCCCCAGGCAGGAGTTAGGCTGAAGCTTCTCATACTGCGCAGCTGGCACTGGGTAGAACAGCCCAGGTGGGATGTGCGAAGCCCTCCGCATCCAGGGGATGGAGAATGAGAGCGCTCTGAGTCGAATCACAGAGGTCCTGTGTTGAGGCAGGAGGTGGCACTGGTGCCTTCTCCTGGGGGTGGAGGTGTGCTGCCCTGCTTGCAGTGAGCGTGGCTTCCTTCCAGCTCGCCGGGAGGAGGGAGTAGCTGTTTGCAGGCTGTATTTTCACTTCTGCTTCACATCGTAAGATGTTCTCAAATTCTGCTTTTCTGAGATGAGCAGTCACCTGATGCAAAACAAGGACTTCCTTTCCTTGGCACGCTCTTGCTGCTGCTGCTTGTGCCGTGAGGATATAAAGCTGATTTTGTGCTGGTCCTGTTAGGTTTTACTGAGGCGTTATGAGAAAAGGATTATAGGACAAGAAGGGAGCAGGGCAGGAGCACAAGAAAGCTTTTGTTTGAGCACCCCTAGCTAAAAATAGCTAAGGGAAAGCAGAAAAGGTAAAGATGGGTGAGTTGTGGCTTGTGTAAGCATTTGCCGCCATCCTGAAACTCCTTGAAAATGGCTTTTTAATTCTGGAATCACGAATAGCTGCATGGAGCAGCACGTGAAGGAGAAATACATACACGTGTGGCTGCACTCTACTGTAATTATAATGCACAGAAGACCTTTAAAAATTTTTTTCTAAATCAACATTTTTCCAAGTCTGAAAGCTGAATAAAACACTCGCTAATTGCCTCTCTTTCATGCTTGTTCTTCTGTGGGTATAAATGGGACTTTTGGGACTACGAACTCTGTCCTTCTGTGGTTCCCCAGCCACCCACACTCCTGCTTGGGTGGGAAGTAGAGGGGCACTCCCGGCCCCCTTTGCTCTTCAAAGTTGTGCCCTATTTAGGGAAAGTGAATAAAAATGCAAATACAGCTGAAACAAGCCCCATGTAGGTACAGGAAGAAAATACTCATCTCTGATCCTTTCCCACTAGCTAGCATTGTTTCCTCCTACGTGACTTTATTTACGCGTAGCTGTGAACGCGGGGTCTTTCCGTCCTGTTTCAGGCAGCGAGTGGTTATCCCCAGCCGCAGGGCTGCACTTGGATGTGCTCTGATGATCCAGCTGGGGTCTTTCCCTCTAGACCTCCATGTAGGATATCATCATGAAGGGTATGAAGAAAGGAAAGAGTGAAGCGTTTGGCCCCGTCTTGGTACATGGGAGACATGCAAAACTGAGAAACCAGGGTGTAAAAGGATGTTTTAAAAGGATGCTTTAAATCAAGGCATGGCTACCTGATTCCAGTGGCTACCATCCATTTTTAAATAGCTCGCCCAGGAGCAAGCCCCAGGGATGGCTCCTGCAGCTCAGGCTGCCTTGTGCGGTGAAGAGCGGGACGTAGATAATGCCGGGAGCTGCGTCGGGGTGACCGGCTCTGAATCAGTACAACAAACCGAGGCAGCCCCAAAGCGAGCAGGGAGCACCTGTGCTGGTGGGAGTTGCTCCGGCACTTGGTGCCACTTTGCCAGCAGGTTTAAGCACGGGCGGCTGATCCTCCCCTCTCCCCTTGCATAGGTGGTCTTTCTGGAGAAGCGGGTGACAGAGCTGGAGAAGGACACGGCTGCTAACGGTGAGCAGCACAGCCGCCTCAAGCAGGAAAACCTGCAGCTCGTGCACAGGTAAGGGAGCCCGGCTTGTGCCGTGGCCAAAATGTAGCTTAGCATCACCTGTGGTGCCTTTTCTTTCTCCCCTCCGTGTACTGTAGCACCCCATGCCTTCCCCGCGGGCCAGCAGCCTGCCTGCACCCAGGCAGGAGCTGCTGAAGCGTGTGGGGAAAGGAGGCAGCAGGAGAGGAGGGAGACGGACAGAAAATAGCAGGAAAGCTTCATGGCTCTGCCCTTGGCAATCCGATCCCGCCCTGGCAGAGCGCAGCCGGGGTTAAATCCAGCCAGGGTTCAGGCTGCCCTCTCTGCACGAGGGCCGTGTGTGGAATCGCAGCATCCTGCGCGCACTTTTCTGGGCCTCTGACAAATTCCCGGGAGCGCAGGAAACGGCTTGCTGCTCAGCCGGGACAAATGGCAAATCTCTCCTTTGCAATGTTCTGCTCAGATGCATGTAACTATAACAGTACTTTTTAGATCTTCTTTTTTTGTATCTTATGTGCTTCCCCACCCCATGTGTCCATCCTGAAAGGTCTGTGCGGAGCTCTAGAGCTCTAGGGGTTGGCTCAGAGGACCCTGGGGGGTCACGCTTCGTGGAAAGCTTCCCATTCAGGGAGGGTATATACTTCATACTGACTCTGTATGGACTCTTTCTGGCCCTAATTTCACCCATGAGGTCTGGGTGGAAGGTACAGCAGGGTCCCTACTACCCATCTCTACCCTCCCCACAGCCAGCCTTGATCCTGTTGCTTTCGGATCCTGGCTGGGGTGTAGCCCTTTGGATCCCATTTGATGTAATCACTGTCTTTACTAATCTGGCAGGCTTCTCCCTTCCAGCAGCATATTTACCCTTGGCAGATAAACCCGGCAGGAGTTTATCTATAGGGCTGTAAGTCTGTTAAGTAACAATCATGTCAGGGAACCGAGCGATTCAAACAAAGGTTTCTCTAAGCCCTGATAAACTTTTCAGCAAGGGAAATGTTTTTACTTTAGCGGCTTGGCCCAGAAGTGTCAGTCGGCTTTTAATCAAGTAAAGCCCCGAGTGTACTCATTGCTGGTGGAAGAATAGGTTCATCTGGCAAAAGCCTTCCCCGCCTGCCTACGCAAAGCGATTGCATAAACTCCAGCACGCCAGCCTCCTAGCGAACCTCAGCTCTCGGACTGCCGCTGGGGTTGGGTGATTTACTGCAGCGTGGGGGCTACCTCTGGCTGCTCCAGAGGGCAGGTCGGCGTGCTGGCAAAAACCTCTGCCCTGGCTGAGCAAACACGGCCACTGCCTGCACTGCCACAGTCTCAGGACCGCGTGGAAATTGCTGTTATGCTGGCACACAGAGAAGGTTGACCTGCAGGTCCCCTTATTTTTTGTTGGGGACACAAGAGAGTGAAAAGGAGGAGGATTGGGGCTGTTGTCGTCTTTTCTCTGGGCAACGAGACTACTTCAGGGCAGAGTAAAGGAGCCCAAAATGCTAGAAACGGCTGAAGGAGGATTGCTCTGCCATGGCCGCTATAGGTGAAACCACAGCCCTGGGATTTACGGTTGGATTTGATGATCCTAAAGGTCTTTTCCAACCTAAATGATTCTATGATTCTATCAGATTCCAATTAAATAGCTTGTTCTGGATGATGCTGTGACTGTGACCCACAGGCTGTGGGTTATAAAATGATTACTGTGCTTTCACCCTCACCTCACCCCCTTGTTGGGCTCCCCCTTAAAAAGGGTTTTGATGCAGCCTGGAGACTTAAAAAAAAAAAACTAGGCAGAGACAATACCAGCATGTACCACCTGGCTTATTTTATTGGACTGTCATGTTGGTCAGCAGTAGTGTCCTCGGGGGTTTCATGGACCGTGTTGCTTTCCCCACCGCATCTGCCGGGACGAAGTGAAGCCCTCATACACGTGCTGCTTGAGATGGCGATAGGTGCACCTGAAAGCTCGCTCTATTTTACAGTCTGCTTCTCCCAGCTCTCCTGCGCGGTGGGAGGAAGGCTGGGAAGAGAGTCTGATCCCTCCCTTGGGATGGCAGCGTGCTGGGGGTGAGCCATCAGGAAGTGTTAATCCTCTCTCTCTCTCTCTCTCTCTCTCTCTCTCCCCTCCGCAGAGCAAATGCTCTCGAGGAACAGCTGAAGGAGCAGGAGCTGAGAGCTGACCAAACACTCCTGGAGGAGATCAAGAAGCAGAGGGAGCTGCTGAGCAAAATGGAGAGGGAGAAGAGCATTGAGATTGAGAACCTGCAGGCCAGGTGGGGCTGGGGCAGGGCTGGGTGGCGGCAGGTCTCCTGGACCCGCATGTACACGCTGGCATACGCGTACAGGCTGCCGCTTTGTAGCTGCAGCCTTTGGGGAGACAAAGTGCGGTAGACAGTGAGTTTAACTTGGTTAAAGGTGTAACTAAACCCTGAGTTTTGGCTACTTCTCCTACCTTCGTTCAAAAATCAAGCCCATCTGTGAACCTAGTCTCAGACTCTTTGTTTGAATTTCCCTGATGCAGTTTAAATTTAACTCACGTCCTCTATCCGTGCGCCTGCCCCACAGCGTGTGAGTGAAGAGGTGGTTTGTTAGTGCTTGTTCCCGTGAATGACCCGTGGAAGTATGTTTGATGCTCAGATATTTTTCACCTTCGCGGAAACAGGCAAATATCTGGGAAGAAAGAGTTGTCCAACAGGCAGTGTCTTGGACAGGGTGCTTCATGCCGCCTGTTGGCTTCCAAGGGAGAAAGTGGTGGGGGAGAGGTTTCATTTATTTGACAGGTTTTTTGCTGCTTTTCCAGAATGGCTTTTGCTATTGTTCAACCCTTGCAGTAAACGAAAGATGAAGGCAATGGGGTTTTTTACCAGGCTTGTAGGAAGAGAGTTACCATGACAAATGGATGTTACTTTACCTGGAGAATGCAAAGGTGAAGCCCTTTCTGAACCCCTGCTCTGACTGCCCAGGCGATGTCTCTGCTTTTTGGTGCCTAGTGCTGAGGCTTGTCCGTGGACGATGAAGCCCTTGGCCTAAAGAATAGCGTTGGACCTGATCGAGAAGGGCATGGCACTGGACAGAGGACTTGCCAGAAGTCATGTGGATGTCCTGCTTTTTCCCCTGGGAGTAGAAATAGCGGAAGTCTCAGGGTTTGCTTTGAAAAGATAAATCCCTGCTGGCTTGCCTTCAGTGGGCCCTGGTTTAATATTCCTAGTGATGTTTCAACCAAGTCTCCTACACTTGGGATGCTTGGGTGAGTTTCTTACACATCTCTTTACTGTTGCAGGCTGCAGCAACTGGATGATGAGAACAGCGAGCTGAGATCCTGCGTCCCTTGTTTAAAAGCTAACATTGAAAGACTAGAGGAGGTGAGGACCGTGTGTGCTTGGGGTGCCCAAGCCGGCGCTGTGTTTCCGGCTTCCCACCTGCTGCTTCACATGGCTGGAGCTGAAATTCTCATTTACACCAGGGGCCTACGTGAGATCCGTTTAATGTAACAAGCAAATCAGCTGCTTCTGCCTTCCAGTCCCTGCAGACGTCGCCTCGGACCAGAGCTATCCCATACCGCTATCCACGCAGGTTCCCAGTGTTTGGCTTCAAAGCTGGGATTAACAAACCCCTAATAAATCTCTCTGTGATAGCGCAGCCTGCGTGAAGCCATGGCGTGCGGTGGCAGCCCTGTCCTGGCTGGTTAGGAGGGGACTCGTGCCCTCTTGTGGAAGCTTGTCCCCATCCCTGTGGCTGCAGCCCGCAGCGGGACAGCCTGCTGCGAGGGAGGAAGAGGAGCAGGCATGCTTCATCTCCCCGTCCTGCCCGGGCAGATATGCCCTGGCTGGGATTTGCGAGTTGAGTCTTCAAAGCACCGTGTTATCTCCCAGATCCTCTCCGCTCTTGCCCTGCTCAGGATTCAAGGCCGTGCAGCTGCTGCCGGGGCCGGGGTGGGAGGCTTGCCAAGGCGCCACAGTCTCCACGGGACGGACAAGATCCTCATTTTTGGAGAGCATGTGGGTTACAGATGTAACATCTGGTACAAAGGCTGCGTTTTGTTTCTGTTCAAGCTTGTGGCAGATGTAAGATTAAAATTTAAGTGAAATCAAACCTCTCTGCCCAGCTGAAGGCCCTCAAGCGTTTCATCCCCTTGCAATCTTTGAGCCTGTGGGAGAGCACTGCAGCTCCATCTCTACCTGACGTGGCCATGATGAAGTGGTCGTCTTCTGCCAAGACCTTGTAAGCACAGTGCATTGAGGCTGGGGGTAGGAAAACCACTCTTTTTTCTCTGAGGTCTGAAGATAAATTTCCTGTTCTAGGTGTGTTTCAGCCATGTGAAGTTGGTTTTGATCCTTAATCTCTGCAGAGCAGTGCTGCTTTTCCCCACAGTTAATGGGATTAATGAGGAGTGAGAGGTGCAATTGCTGCCCCTCCCTGCTGAGGAGAGAAGCTCTGCTGATGAACTGCTGCCTTGCCCAGGGTCTGAAATCAAGGATTTCGTTGTCAGCGTTGCGTTTCCTGCTGGTGCGGTGCTTTTGGTGCTCTGCTCCGTAGACCAGGACACCCCAGACCCAGCAGCTGGAGCTCCCCCTCGGAGCTGCTCCTCACCTCTTTGTGGCGTGGGCCGTCACCAGCGTTGGCTGGGGTCTTGTGGCATTCTTGGCTTTCTGAAAGCCAGAACCTTCCTCACGGGTAGAGCCAGGCTGGAAGCTGTGAGCCCGGGGAAGGGGGTGAATTGGTCATAGGCAGAAGGGTGCTGCTGTACAGGGAAGTGTCCTGCGCAGGGCTGTTATCACCAAGGGATAAGCTTTACCTGCCATCTCAAACATTCAGCCAAGGCTTTGAGTATAAGAAGGGGACAGAGCAGGAGAGCTGGGCTGTATGTTTTATATCCTGGCTTGAACTGGTCGTATTCCTTCTTGGGTCAGTCCTCAATTAAATTCTTTCGCATTTGAAACCGAGAATGTGCATCCCTAGAGTAGCTTAAGATCTTGGATTCATGGCTTTTCGGAAATTCAGACCTAAGGAGCCTTAATGTCTCTTCTTGGCCTGTGGCCCCTGCGCTGGCCCCAGTCCCACCCAAGCCATGTCCCGCGCCAGCATCGCGCTGCCCAGAAAGCCGCACAAGTGCGGATATTCGCCTGTGTGCATTTACTCTTGAGTCATCTCTTATTACCTCTCTCTTAGCAGTGCTATTTTGGTGTGTGGCTCTTTTTGCTGCTGCCAAAGCACTGGGGCTCTGAAACCCTCAGACAGCAAATGAAATCCCAGCAGGCAGAGCATCCGAATGCGTCAGCAAGAAGAGCCTTCCCCGCGGTGCTCAGCATGTGCTGTGTCCTTGAGCGAGTGGGAAGAGCCCTGGCAGCGCCGAATGAAGACGGGCCCTGTTACTATTGCCTTTCGTGTCGTTACAGGAGAAGCAGAAGCTGCTGGATGAGATCGAAGACCTCACTGTGCAGCTCACAGAGGAGCAGGAGAAAAAGAGGAAGATGGGGGACAAGCTGAGTCAGGAGAGGCACCAGTTTCAGAAGGAGAAGGAGTCGACACAGGAGGTAAGTAGAGTCAGGGCTGCCTGCCATAGCCCTGTCCTGCTAGTGCCCCATGTTAGGGCTATGTGGGGAAGCTGGCCTTGGCAGCCTCTCCAAAAATAGGTGTAACTGGAGCATTTGGTCCTGCCTGGGCAGAGAAAGGTAGTACAGCAGCTTAACTATATAACATCTGTCGCTTTTGCCTGCGTTAAAATTCAGCCGAGTGTGTCTGCATCTGCAAACCCAGTGGGGCTGTGCCACCCTGGCCCGTTCCTGTGGGGCCCGTTTCCCTTCTGCATTGAAGGAGCAGTGGCAGAAGCACAGTGATGATGGCATGTGGAGCCAGCAGGCGTTAGCAGGCGGGAGGAGAGGGGTGCGAGGCTGCTTGGGTCAGAGCTGGCAGCTCCTGTGTGCTTGGGGACAGAAATGCAGCCCCTTCGGTCCCTTCCAGGTGTCTGTGTGGTTGGTGATTCCAGCTGGAGGCTCAAGCAGGGCTTGCTGTTGTGGTAGAAAAGGAGCTTTGGGCCTCGAAGTGGAAATTACTGTCATTTTGGTGGTGCTAAGAGCGCTCGGTTGAGATGGGGATTCACAGCACTGCGACAGGAGGGAGCTGTCCGAGCAGGTGCCCACGTTGCTGGGGGGGGGGAGGGGGGGGACGGGTCTGTCTGGTGCCGCAGACCCGGAACCAGCATCTTTGGTGCTCCAACAAAGTCCTTCCAGGGCTGCTCTCATGTATTTAAGTAGCTCCTCCTCTCCTGTTCGTTAGAGGCATGAGGGGGGAAGGGGAAGCCATGTGCACCCCCAGAAAGGCTCTGTTAATCCTGCAGTCGATGGGATTGCTCCCAGCTGGGGGACAGCCCATCTGTCACACCAGCCATGACCAGTGCAAGCTGTCGGACTTGCAGGGGATGTGGCACTCAGTTGTCCCCTTCCCTTGTGCTACAGCTCATTGAAGACCTCAGGAAGCAGCTCGAGCACTTGCAACTCTTCAAACTGGAAGCTGAGCAGCGAAGAGGCAGGAGCAGCAGCATGGGGCTCCAGGAGTACAACAGCAGGACGCGGGAGACTGAGCTGGAGCAAGAGATCAAGCAGCTCAAGCAGGTATGCAGGGCTAGGCAGGGAGGGAAGCGTCTTGGATGCTCAGCCTGCAAAAGGGGATGCTGATTCCCTGACACCGAGGAGTGGTCAGCGGCGGCCCGGGGGCTCCTGCCTGAGGAGCTGACCATGGATCTGGCAGCCCACCGCTTTCTTGCTCTCCTGTCCTGGGACAGGAGAGTTTGATTCCTTCTTCTGAAGGACAGCATGTACACTCAAGAACCCCTCTCCGTGCTGTGTTCCCTGGATCTCCCCAGCACGTTGTGCATTTCCAGAGGGTCTCCAGGCTCTGTCAAATCGGAGTCAGGGGATGGAGTGCTGTTCCCCGCACTGCATGAGCTGCTGGTTAGACCAAAAGCCACTGCCTTCCCTGGCTGGTTCTGCTCTGGGGACGCAGTGTGCTTCAGCACCGTCTGATGTTTGTCCGTTGTGAACAGGATAATAGGAACCTGAAGGAGCAGAACGATGAACTGAATGGGCAGATCATTAACTTGAGCATCCAGGGAGCCAAAAACCTCTTCTCAGCCTCCTTCTCTGAATCCCTGGCAGCAGAGATCAGCTCGGTCTCCAGAGACGAGGTACGTGCCACGGGGTACTGCTTACCTCAAACTGCATCTTGCCGGGGTGGCTGGTACATCTCCTCTCCTCTCAGCCAACCAAGGGCCTGGGAGGAGCTGATGTGGCCCTGTCTGTGGTACAGCTCACTCCCAAAATTCACTTGAAAGCTGTCATGAGCAAAGAGATACCCACGCAAACATTTGAAGAGCTTGCAGGACTTACCCTGCCTGCCAGCCCTCCTTCCTGGGAATAGGGGAAGCTGCTCCCTTCTAACTTGCTGATACTGGCAGCTCCACTTTGCCTGCCCTGTGACTGCCTTCCTCTTCCTGGGACAGAGCAGCGAGCATGGGGTGTGTCCGTCTGTAGCTGTCTCAAAACAGATCTTAAAAAAGATCTTGGCTTCTCTGGCACGTGCTCTCCTTGTTCCACGGCTGTACCCCAGATACTGGTGTGCGAGCCTGTGTAAGTGTCGGAATTATATCTTTCAGACCCTGAGAAGCGTAATGGGAAAACACACGTGTTTTGGGGGCCAAAGGGAGATGCGATGCTCCCTGCTTTCTCCAAGGTCCCATCCGGCTGAGAAATTGAGGAAGGATAGGAGTGAGCAGGGCCAGCAGCTGAGGGCATCTCCTCGTCTTGGGCCAGAGCCTGCTCAAGGAGGACGAAAGGCTGGGGGGAGCCCCAGAGACACCAGTACATATTCCTCTAGCAGTTGGGCGTCTGGGTGCCAGGCGCAGCCTGCTGCGCCTGCGCTCCCCGCCTGGGGCTCCGGCTTCTGTGGCCAAGCACCCACTTGCATGGTGTGGAGATCTGGGAACACAGGAGCATCTGTCAGGGGAGACCCATCGGGGGTAAGGGCATCCCACAGGGCAGGAGCAAGGAGTTCAGCTGGGCGTTACAGAGCCTGCAGGAGTCATTGGCAAACCGTCTGGTCCCTGGCAGGCACGCAGTGAAACAGTCGTACATGGCCAGGAACAGCCCAAGCCAGAATGAAGAAGCGGGGAAGGCTCCGTGGGTGCACGGAGCCACGAGAAGCTCTGCTTCTGTCCCTGGGCAGCGGCAGACGGTGGCCGCTCACTCTCTTTCTCCCTCCCTTGCAGCTCATGGAAGCAATTCAGAAGCAAGAGGAGATCAACTTCCGCCTGCAGGATTACATCGACAGGATCATCGTGGCCATCATGGAGACGAATCCTTCCATCCTGGAAGTAAAGTAAGGGCGGCCGAGAGCCACCGGCTGCGTGCTCGTCGATGGGTGTGGATTTGGTGCTCTGAGAGGATAAAGAGGGACTCAAAACGTCTTTGCTCTTGATGAAGGCACAAGGAAGCATCGCGTCAGATCGGTGGGTGAATTAGCCAGCGGACCAGGGAAAAAGAAAACCAGCAGCAAGGCTTTGTTGCCTGACTGTTATTTTGAAACCCTTCTGGTTTTGAGGGGTGAAAGGGAACCTGGAGAAGAAACACAGGCAACGGACAGCTGGAGGAAGGACCTGTCGGCCCCGCTACCCGTGAAGCTGGGAACTGTCCTGACAGCGGCGTCAGACCCTCTGGCGTGTGGGGTGCGAACAGGAGCTGTAAGGAGAGGGTTTTTCTGAACTGTGGGATAGCGGGACGGAGAAGGAAGTAACGGAGCTGACGTTTTCCCTTGCTGCCCTGTCAAGCCCAAGTATCTGCTTTGCCAAAGTGTCCCTGACACACTCACTCACTGGGGCAGATCTGGGAAAGAGGGAAACGTGTCCCGGACTTGTAGAGGTGGTTGGTTTTTTTGTTTTTGTTTTGTTTTGTTTTGTTTTTTTTTAATTAACTTAATGCAAATGTCCTCATTCAGCTGGCGCAGTTAATCCTTGCCCTGCCGCTTCTGCTCGGGAAGGGGTTGCGTGCAGAGAGCTAGCTGGCTCCTCTCTCGCTTGCCGGTGGCAGAAGGAGGCAGGGGAGCAGCCGTTTTCGGGACAGGGCATAAGCACACTTTGTCACCTGCCTCCTTATTTATTTTTGCTGTCTGTGGCTCGCTACCGTCGGCACGCCTTGGCGTTCACAGCTCCGCTGCCCTCCTCCCCGCTCCCAGCTCTTCCGCCAGGGTCTGCGGGCATCTGTTGAGCTGGGCTGGCTCTAGGAGGAGAGGTCCCCTCGGCCCCAGCTGCAGACACACAGGTGCTGTCTGTCCAGCCTGCAGGGACTGGGGGAAAGGCTGTGACTCTTCAACTTGCACTGGAGGCTGGTCCTGGCCGCCTCTCCTTGTCCTGGCTTGGCTTGCCTGGCCTGGCACGGGGGCACGCAGTGACCGAGGGTGGTCAGGGTCAGGTCTGGATGCCCCATGGGAGCCCCAGCGGAGAGGGCTGAGCTCTTCACGTTGCCTCCCAAGGTCCTTGGCCTGGGGACAGTGGCCTGTGCCCTTCCCACCCCGAGCAGGGCTCCGCTGGTGATAGCTGCGGTCCTGGACCAATAACCTGCTCCCACCACCTTACCCCGCTGTTTCCTTGTGCTGTGGCAGGGGATGGAGCCGCTGCTCTCATTCCTCAGCCTCTGCCGTCAGCCTGGGCTGAAATCTCTATGCCGTTGGGGAGAGCAGACCAGAGAATACAACAGCAGCTCCCTGGGAAACAAAAGCCATGTTTACATCAGACAGCTTTTGGCTTGCTGGCACAAGCGGCCGTGGCGTAGCGTGACCCCAGGGAGCAGCCACTTTAACCGACCTGCTCCTCTCCGGCTCCCGGGAGGAGACAGCCAGCGGACTCCTAAGGATCTGGCTTCACTTAGTGCGTTGGGCCCCAAAAAGCAGTTCTTCTTCCTGCTTGTCAGGTTTTAGAAATGCCAGAGTGGCCTGAAAGCAGAAGCCACAGCGCTCCCTTGGCCGCTGGTGGGGAGGTGCCTGCTCCTCCCCAAAACGCTTCCACGCACGCGGCACATCTCTCTTCCCACGCTGGGGCGGTGGCAGAGCAGCCAGCTCGCCCATTGTCCCTGGAGGGTGCCGCTGGCCAGGAGAGGTGGCAGCTGCTGCAGCCTTAGTCCCTCCTGGGGGGTCCCCGGTGGCTCACCGGCCCCGGGGGGAATTGGCCAAGCCCCGGAGCCGACAAAGCCGCTGCTGCCATGACCCTCCCTCTTCCACCCCCTCTTTAAATGCATCGCCTCTGGGTGCTCGACCCCCCGTGGCCTTGTGCGAGGTGCAGTGGGGTGGGGATAAGCCCCAAAAACCCTGGGCGAGGGGGGGCACCCGGTGCTCCCGCACCCCGTCCCGAACACCCAGCTCTCCCCGGCATCCACTCCCCTCCCTGCCCCGAGTCCGTGGGAAGAAGCCACGTAATGTACATTTCCAGAGAAGCTTTGGGTGTAAATCAGTGTATACTTGGAGAGGGAAAATTTTTCTATCTTGTAGAGTAGGTATTTTTATAGAATGAAGGTTGATCATTTTTTTAATACTTTAAAGAAGAGAGAAATGTATCTGTGTATACACAAAAGCATATATATATATATGTATAAATATATAAATATCGGAGATCTGCCTTTCTCGACTTGGGATCATGGATCCCCAGTTCAAACAATCGTCTTTTTTTTCCTGTCGCTCACAAAGAGGTACTGTAACTGTAAATAAGCACCGGGAAAAAGTTTTAAGCAAACAAAGCACTGACTTGCACATTCACCATGCTTTAAAGTCCCTATGGAGGAAAAAAAAAAAAAAAAAAAAAAAAAAAAAAAACACAACAAAACCTGTACTTCCCAAAAATGTTCCTCTTTCCCCACCGGTATGTGAAGGAAGTTCCCAAAAAAGAGGCAAAAACAGTATTGTCTTAAATGATGTATCAATTCTTGTCGGATTAAAAGCTGTTACTATTCCTGCCCGGAGACCTTCTTTCTGCGGGACCGGCTCTGAGCATCCGAGAGCCGGCTCCCCAGCGGGGCTGGGTGGGAGTGGAAATGCCCCTGCCCTGATTTTGGGGGGCTGAGGATGGGGGAGGCTGGACCCGGCTGGCTCTGGAGGGGTCAAGGTCAAAGGGAGCCAAAGCCTCTGCTCCAGCCAAGCCCTGCAGGTGGGAACCTTGGGGGGACTTGCCCTTCGCTGTCCAGGTGGGGTGAGGGACCTTCGGAGGTGGCTTTGTCCCCCCCAGGGTGTTCTGCTGCTCTGGAGGGTTTGGGGAGGCCGAGACGGGGCCAGGCTGCGACTCGGCACTTGGGGTCTGCTCCAGGTGAGGACACGGAGGCTTTCCCTTTTCTATACTGTGCTAAGCCCCTCTGAGCACTTGGCTGTTCTGAACCATGCAAAAAATCCCCTAAATGCTCTAAACCACCCTGCTAAGCTGCTCCGCACCCCTCTAAGCTTCCCTCCACCTCCTCCCAGCCCCTGTAAGCCGCCCCAAAGGGCTCTAACCTGCGAAATACCCTCTTGGCTCCTGGAACGCCTCCGGATGACTCCAGGCTGTTGCTCTAAACTCCTCCAAGCAACCCTGGAGCACCCAGAGCTGCTGCAAAGAGCTCCGAGTCCTTCTGCGTGCTGGGAAATGCCTCTAACATGCTCTGAGCTCTCTAAAACACCCCAAATTATTTCAAACTGCTCCGTGATCCTCTGAACTGCTCTGAGCAGCACCGAGCTGCTCTAAAACATCTCTGAGCGTCTCTAAAACACCTCCGTAGCGCTCTAAACTGCTCTACGCCCCTCTAAGCAGCTCTAGGGTGCACCAAGATTTCTTTAAACACCTCTAAAAAATCCTGTAAAAATTCCTCTGAAAAGCTCAACCTCCAACAGCATGAAGCTGCTCTAGAAATGGGGTAAATAAACAGCTCCGGGGGCATCGGTGCGGTGCTGGGTCGCTTCAAGGAGCTGTAAACCGCCTCTGAACAGCTCGGAGCTCTGGAAGGATGGATCTTTGGGCAGCACTGAAGCACTTGAATTGCTCAAATAGCTCTCGAGGCTCCTCAAACCAGCCCTAAAAGGCACCAAGATGCTAAAACCGCTTGGAGCAGCTCGAAGTAGCTTTCAAAGTCCTCTAAACTCTTCTAAAACTCCTTGAAATAGCTCAAAAAGGATCATAAAAAAGATCTTGGAGCAGCTCTGAGGCACTCTAAGCCTCTTCTGCGTGGCTGTGAAACGCCTCAAGTGCTCTAACGCCCTCCGAAAGGCCCCTGAAATTCCTCCGGACTTTTCTAATGTACGTCTCAACGGCATTAAAACTTTTCAGTAACGTCTCCAAACTTCTCCAAACGGTTCAAAACCACCCTAAACCTCCTCCAACTGACACCGAAGAGGCGTAAGCAACCCTGAAACAGCTCCGTGCTGCTCCAAAGCTGCTCTAAAACTCATCAAAAAATATTTGTAGCTGCTCAGAAGCACTCAAGCTCTTCTGCACGTCCTCTGAAAAGGTCTCTAAATGTTTTGAAACCTCTCCAGCCTCTTCCAAGCTGCTCCAGAAAAGCCCTAAAGCTCTGAAGATCTCCCCATCCTTTAGAACAGCTCCGGAGCTGCTCGGAACTGCTCTTCCACAGCGCGGCGGGGGCTTGGCACCGTGCTAGCGAGCCTCTGAGCAGCTGCAGGCAGCTCGGAGTTATTATTTATTATAAAAAATTAAATGCATTTAAATAAACATATTTGTAATAGGGTTAGAGATTTGCGGAGCTTTCATAGCTCCAAAATTCCTCAGGGAAGCTGAGCCGTTTCTGAAACGCTGCTCTAAACGCTGCTGAAGAGCTCCAGCTTCTCCCTTCGTTATGATGGGATGCTCTGGCCACGGACGGGGGAAACCAGCAGGCGCCGAGCACGGGGCAGATCCAGGGTCCGACCGTGGGGGTCCGGCCGCGCTGCTCCTGCCGCCCCTGCCCAATCTCCCTCTCCTCTTCTTTTGGGTCAGGCCAGCTTGGCCGGCCAAGGCAGCGCCATAAATCACCCCCGACTTCATCAAATACAACAGCGCTGGAGCCCGGCAGCTCCGGATCTGGCTCGGCCGTGCACGCCGCCCGCCCGGCTCCGGCTGGGATGGGTGCTTTGCAGGAAGGGTGCTGGTCCCGGGATGCCCTCCAGTTGCTTTGGGTTCCCCAGACGTGGCCCCGGTGCCTCCCCGCCGCTCTCGGCCTTGGCGGCAGCAGCGTGGTGCTCAGTGCTTGCAGCCCCTGGGTGCTCTGCCCGTACAGGCAGGGCGTTGGGGGCAGGCAGGGCTGCCACGAGCACCCGGCCCAGCTCCCTGCCACCCAGCTCGCTGGGCTTGTCCCCGCGCTGGCATAAGCCACAAAAAGACAAAGTGGCGGGGAAAGCAGAGCCGCCCTTTCCCAGCTCGCCCTGGATCGGATCCTTGCCCGGCGTGACCCCGAGGGCAGCAGCGCTCTCCCATCCCAGCCCCCCCCGCACCCAAAAAAGCCGCAGGGCGGCTGGCGAGAGCCCGTCCAGCCCCTTCCCCAGGGAGCCGGCGGGCACCTTCAAACGCCCCCAAGACCCAGCCGCAACCGGGGCCACCGGGGCCGCGTCCCGCACCCCTTGGCGAGGACGCCGCAGCGGGGTCGGATCCGGCAGGAC
>WAAD01006563.1:1046-22807 GCA_013389945.1 Fregata magnificens
GTTGGACTTGATGATCTTAGAGGTCTTTTCCAACCTTAATGATTCTATGATTCTATGATTCTATACATTCATCAATGACCTGGACGAAGGGATAGAGTGTACCCTCAGCAAGTTTGCTGACAATACCTAACTGGGAGGAGTGGCTGACATGCCAGAAGGCTGCACTGCCATCCAGCGAGACCTGGACAGGCTGGAGAGCTGGGCTGAGGGGAACCGAATGAAATTCAACAAGAGCAAGTGTAAGGTCCTGCCCCTGGGCAGGAACAACCCCACACACCGGTATAGGTTGGGCGTTGACCTGCTGGAAAGTAGCTCTGCTGAGAAGGACCTGGAAGTGCTGGTGGACAGCAGGCTGATCATGAGCCAGCACTGTGCCCTTGTGGCCAAGAGGGGGGACCTTCTTACTGCTTACAAATATCTGAAGGGTGGGTGTCAAGAGGATGGGGCCAGACCCTTCTCAGTGGTGCCCAGTGACAGGACAAGGGGCAATGGGCACAAATTAGAACACAGGAAGTTCCACCTGAACATGAGAAAAAACTTCTTTACTGTGAGGGTGACAGAGGATTGGAACAGGCTGCCCAGAGAGGCTGTTGAATCTCCTTGTCTGGAAATATTCAAAACCTGCCTGGATGCAGTCCTGTGTACCCTGCTCTACGTGAACCTGCTCAAGCAGGTTGGACAAGGGTTGGACAAGATGATCTCCAGACGTCCCTTCCAACCCCAACCATTCTGTGATTCTGTGATTCTGTGATCTTCCTGTCCCCCTTACCCAGCCTGTCCTTGTCACTCCAACTGTCCAAACCATTCTGCCTCCCCATCTCTAATGTCAATAGTAGTCAGGAGCAATGATATGAAGGACTGCTTTTCTGGACATAGTTAGAAGTGATTCTAACCTGTCCCCTATTACACTGCACCATGTGCAGTTTACATGGGCTACAGAAACACACTTTTTATGTGAAATCAATAATTTATTGTTAATCTAATTATAATCTTAACTTTCTAATCAAATTATTATTAGTAGTACACATATAAACATTATAGAAAAAGCAAGGAAGAACACAGAATAAAATTCCACTGAAAAAGTCTCAAAATTATACAGTTAAAATTGCCACACACACATACATACACACTCCTACTACCTCTGCTGTTATACTAACCATTTACTGCACCAGTCCTCCTCTGAAGAACAAGAGGAGAATCAGCAGATGAGGATATTGATATTGTCAGTGTCATAGTCCAGAAGCCTTCCAGAGTCAATACAAAGTCTGTATTCTGTTACCAGCAATGGCACCACTGTACTTAATGGGCTGCTCAACTGTACAATTATCTTTATTTAGCCTCCTATGTTACCCTGAGGACTCTATTTCTTCTGCAGTCTTCTCAGCACTTTCTCAACTTCTCCTGTCTTCAAGCCCCTAGGTAGAAATTTTCCACAGACCACTTCTAGGTGATATTTACTAAAAAAAAACTACCAAAAAAAACCCCCACAAAAAAAACCCCATTCAGCTTTTAAAGGTCATACTCCAGTATGCTGCCAGGCAAACAGAGGCATCTCAACTCCATTATCAAGATGCCAACAGACCTCTGTCACCCACACAGTTGAAATGTACTGGTGCTCAGTTCTGGTGAGAGAGCATGTCATCAAAATGCAGAATCAGTGATGAAATAACAGTCGTCACTGTAGGTGGACAGGAAAAAAAGATGCACAAGGCAGTTTGGTAAGGGCCGAGTCTGTTGTGTATCATCTGGCCAATTTAGACATACAGCTCTGTCCTATATTGTAAGTTGCTTGCTCCAGCCCTGTGTCCAGAAAGGCCAAACTACATTTTAGTGCAGAGGGAACAGCTTTCCACTGTACAGAATTGCACACGGAGCACACACAACAAGGAGGAGTGGCAGGGAAGGTATCAGTGGCAATCAGTGAGCAGTGCAGGTAGTGAGCACTTTGGAAGACCTGTCACAACACACATCCAGAGTGCCCTATCTCTCTCCATGCTGCAGAGATATAGGACAGCAGCAGGACATAAGGAGAAAGGACGCTATCAGAAGACTTTATCTGCCACCAAGAATAGCAAGAACACCTTCAACTACTCAACCAGGAGTCAACTTATTGACTCATTTATCTGCAAGCACCTTGACAACCCAGAATATATAACTGCAGCCAGAGGTGGCTTGCTACTTCAGGAGAAGATGCCTGGCAGTGCTGCCTATTGGCCTTATCATCTTGGAGAATTATTACCTTATTACCTTGGAGAATGCTCTTAGAGAAGTTTACTTGCTTCCCAGAGGTACACAGGGGCAGGAGCATTAGTGAGAGATTTCTATATTGACACATGCATTTGCAGGGCATACAATGCCCAGCACAAGCACCACCTTCCTCCCAACCCTCACACTCCTATGTGCACACATATGCACACACCCACCAGGGACACTGCACTTGGCCATGGAGCAACACAGACAGCCCACCCTGTTGCAAGCATATAGAAAGCCTACTGTGGGCCAACCATGACTTCACAGACAAGATAGGGAGATAAACCTCTGCCAACACTCAGCCATTCCAAAGAGTCGCAGATGGTCACTCCATGGGCAAGAGGCTTTCACTACCAGTCCAAAATTGTACTCCCTGTACTCCCTCTGCTAGCCAGCCTTCCTAAAGGGGAGGGACAGCATGGGAACAAAAGGCAACTGCTGGACAGGCTGCACCTGCTTTTACAGCTTGTGCACACCACCATTCAGCCACTCTCCTTTCAAGGCTCACACTGCTCTCAAGAGTACCAGATGTTAGAGGGATGCATTGGCATAGCAGTCTCATAAAGATGAACTACACACTTAAAACAACTAATGCCTCTTCTGGAGGCATTGTAAAGGGAAGGAGGAAATAGGTGCTTCAAAGGGATTTTGTCATTTTCTGCAGTAAGTTCAGAGAGACAACTCCAGATATCTAACCAAGAGGGTGACTGGATATCATGTTCTATATCTCAGTAATATTATTCCCTTATTTTGTGCACATTGCAGCAGAAATTACAAAAAGGCAAGGATGTTCTGGTACAGAGTAGGCTGAGGCCACTGAGATCAAAACTGTAAGTAAAAGGCACTATTTGTTGCCAATAGCAGACGTTGCTGTGAGTACGCAGGCTCAGGTCACACATGGGGTTCTTGGTATTCTCTGCTTAAGAAATGCTTTTCAGATATTCCACCACGGGGCACCACCAGAACCAGTTACAAGTCATTACACGTCCCAGTGGAAAGTGGGGCTTGATATACTCCCTCCTTGACAAATACCTGAAAGGAATTCTCTGTCTGATGGGCAAATGAGACATGTTGTGCTTCCCTATAACTCTCGAGAGTCTGGTGGGAAAGGATGGCCACATCATTTACTTTGCAATGCATATGCTAGATATGCATAAGAATGATACCTACTGAAGCAGCAGCTTACAGATATCTACAACTGAATTATGCAAATAAGTAGAAATTCTCTATGAGAGAACTTTAAGGTATAAGAATATTTGATTTAAATAGCAAGTTAAAATATTAATAATAATAAAAGCAATAATAAATGAGACCAATGTGAAAGAAGGGAAAAGACAGCATAGAGCAGTTAGCACTTGTAAAAACATATTCATTGCAATCCCAAAACCATACAAAACTCAACTCCTCCTTCTGCCCATGGTAAATGCTGTTACGATGTTTAGCACGTTTCTAAAAGTCTCCGACAGCACTGAAAGGAAAACATACGTTTCTAGTAAAAGCACTGGATACCACTGATCAGAGACTTTCACTTGTACACAGCAGAGCAGCCTCCATGTTAATAGCATTCTATGAGATTTCAGTCTAACAGCAGCTCCCCCTTTACACTATGCAGTAATGACTGGCATCCTGCTGATTCAGAATGCTACTGAGCTGATAATGAAGCATTTGCCAGCTAGAAAGTTACAAAAAGCATCAACAATTAATACCGATGAGAGTTACTTCATATCTGTGGTTTGTCAGAGGAGAAAAAAAGAAAAAAAAAACAGGTAGTGGGAGACTGCTGGGCAAAGTGGCATAAATTCTTGAATAGGGGAAATCTTATTCCAAGCCACATTGCTTTCCCACCACACCATCCTGCTCATTAGCATCCTAAACAGCTTCAGAAAAACACATTGCCACAGAATGTGACCACCTCTTTTTTGACTTTGATCATTGACGTTGATAGATTTTACCTTTTCTAAGGCAAACAATTACAGTTCAGATATCAGACTGTTCAGGACTCCATAATGGGTTGAAATGCATGATTTTTTTTTCAGTGTTTTGCATCTGGATTAAAAATACAAAAGTTAGTTTTGTTACTTTAAAAAAAAAGTCTTCCAACATGCATCACTGAACCTCTAAAGTCTGTTCAAAATAAACCTTCTCAACTCTAAGTTAGATCTGAGGAGTAAGGCAATATCCTCAGGTGTGTTTCAAGCCACAAATGAAAAACAGAAGCTGGGAATGAAGAAATTCTACTTGGCAGATCTACTCCTAGGTGTTGCCTCAGATGCATGGGTAAAGGACAATACAGAAACTTGGTCAGGGACTGAAATCTTAGACCACTTTTTTTTCCTTCTTCTGTATATCTCCTTCATTTATGCATATCTGTCTAGCCATGTATCTGACTGCCTGTGCCCTACATTCACATTAACCCCCCTGCTACCACTTATGTAATACCTCCCTGCCCCCAGCAAGGAGCTTCCATTCTTACGAGTTTTTCAGTCTGCTGTTGAAAGGAGAATGTCACACCAGTTTTATAGCTTTTCTTTACACCCTCATCTTACCCAGACTTCTTTGATACACCTGAAGGTGCCACACACATGACAGAAAGCAACAATAATATTATCAGACTGATTTTTGGCATGGATTACCTCCTTGTCTCAATGTAGGAAGCATGAGTCCAGCTCCCAATCTGTCAGGTATTGCAGCAGATTGCAATAGACAACAGGTGAGTTCTGAACACTGTTAACTCAGGATTAATCTACGTAAGGTACTACTCTGCCACATTAATATCGTCTCTTCCTGTCCCTTTTAAGGGACTTGTGCAAGATTATGGCTAATTGTTTTCAGCTGCGTGGACAAACTCTTTTCATAACACACAAGGCACTTCCTCACACACTGTGTATGCAGGCATGGCCCTGGACAACATTCTCTCCAACATCATCTGCTCATTAAGGCCTGTTTCACAACCCAGAATTTCCCTTAGGGTTGTGTTTGAGTTTCTTTATAGCATGAGATTAGCCTTGCCTGTATGCTCTTATAAACCACATAGTTCAATGACCAAACCACTCAAAGCACTCAATGAAAAGTTTGTGCCAATAACTGGAGTTCTTCATATGTTGTCATGTCTTTCCCTGTTTTCCTACTCTTCTCCCTCAGAATTAAGCAATGAAACTCTGAAACTCGCTCTGAAACAGAGCTCTGAAACTGGAAGAAACTGAGGAATACAAGTAATCCACACACAGATGTCGTGGTTTAACCCCAGCCAGCAACTAAACACCACACAACCGCTCGCTCACTCCCCCTGCAGCAGGATGGGGGAGAGAACTGGAAGAGTAAAAGTGAGAAAACTCCTGGGTTGAGATAAGGACAGTTTAACAGGTAAAGCAAAAGCCACGTGCACAAGCAAAGCAAAACAAGGAATTCATTCACTACTTCCCATTGGCAGGCAGGTGTTCAGCCATCTCGAGGAAAGCAGGGCTCCATCATGCGTAATGGTTACTTGGAAAGACAAACACCATCACTCCGAACATTCCCCCCCTTCCTTCTTCTTTCCCCAGCTTTATACACTGAGCATGATGTCATATGGTGTGGAATATCCCTTTGGTCAGTTCGGATCAGCTGTCCCGGCTGTGTCCCCTCCCAACTTCTTGTGCACCCCCAGCCTACTCGCTGGTGGGGCGGTGTGAGAAGCAGAAAAGGCCTTGACTCTGTGTAAGCACTGCTCAGCAGTAATGAAAACATCCCTGTATTATCAACACTTTTCAGCACAAATCGAAAACATTGCCCCATACTAGCTACTATGAAGAAAATTAACTCTATCCCAGCCAAAACCAGCACAACAGAGGATGAGGGATAGTGTCAATTCTTACAGGTACCGCTAAGGCTGAGTCTTCTCCAGCACTCTGAGTTATGTAGGTTCACAATGTGAAAGTATGTAAAAACATCCCATCTAAGTAAAATCCAGGATGTTTTTTCACCTGCATTCTATAACAATATTCCTGAGACAATGTGGTCTCAAGAGGTACCCATAATTCACTTCTGATCCAGACTTCAAAAATAGGGACTCTCTTCTTTACAGGAGATAGCAAGTCCTCACGTAAATATGAACATAAGCCTCAGGAAGCATCAAGAATATTCACCCTTACTAAGTTATAAGAAGTCTCTCGGATCCAGTCTGATAGAGCAATTTCTTGTTCCTACTCTTATACACTTGGATTGTGACAGATTTCTCAATAGGTGGTCCAAACCCTCAGGGCAATTTAGGAAGTTACAAATGTCTGACTCCTTTTGTACTTACACACAAAAAAAGATCTTGCACTTGAAAAGCTTTTTTTAACAGTGTTTTCAGGCTACTGGCCAAGATTACTAAATCTATTAATATTGCTATCTGCAATGTGAATTCATCCCTTGCATGATTATTTTCACTCAACTACATGCCAGGGTCGAACTGAGCACACATATCTGCATTAGAGCAAATGGAGATCTTCAAAAAACTGTATTTCCTTGTTACTGCAGACCTGGTACTTCTCATCAATTCATCTGGCGTGTCACCAGAAACAGGGGAAAGAGCAACACTTGAAGGTAGGAGCAGACACAACTGTCATGCCTAGGAGGCTGATCTCTCCTTCTATTGCTTGTGATGCCTCCTCTCTCCTCCTGTCTATGATAGAAAAATTGAACCCTGCAGACAAGACAAAAACATCCCTTTGGAAGCAGCTATTATGACTTGATTATGCTAGGTCTCTAGGGTTATTAATACTTGCTGCCTGTGCTTGCCATTAGCTCCCATCGAGTTTTAATATTACTTTCTGAAACAGAACTGGAAACATTTCTCACATCCAAATTAACACCTGATTATTTTCAATCTGGTGAGGGCGGAATGAATACAGAAAGCTTTTTTTTTTTTTTTACTTTCAATTTTAGAACAAATAAATGTGGTTTTATAAATAACCACTGCGAGATCGCTATATTTAAGGTTTTGGTACCTCCTAAAATTGTGCATGTCTTTATTTTGCAAGTATTGTGCAGGGGTAATGGCAAGTTGCTTACCTTAAATGCCTTTTAACCAGAATTTGGCAGTGACTTAACTTCTTAACCTGGAGTTAGGGAAGCTACTACGCAGTGGATTCAGGGGCAGTACATTAGCTACTCCAAACTAGCCTGGTGCAGGCTTCCCACAATGAACATTAAAAGCGCTTTTGTGCCAAACACCTGCCACAGATCACCAGTAAAGGTTTTTTGGGGATTCAAGCTGTTTTTATAAAATCTCTCTCCATTTCATCCTAAGGTAAGTCTATAAAAGCACGTGAGATGAAGCACCTTTTGGAGATGCCATTTTTTGCTCTTGAACACATGAAGAGACTAAGTTAGTCACTAGGCTTAGACAACAAACTTTTAGACTTCCAGAGTTCAAAGAAATGAATCAGGCCACAACAGTGTAGCTACTATACTGTATATTTGTTGTCTAGTTTATCAATCTGAAATATCCATGTGAAGATAAAACCCCAGGAGGCTAAGAGAAGCAGTTGTTTTGTTCCCATTAAGAGCACAAGAAATAAGATTAGTCATTCCAATTGCCTGAGCTATATTAGATTCTCTGAAATTTCTTCTTGATTTAAAAAAAAATTCTAAAAATACCATATGCTATTTTACTGCTTGTTTGAAAAGTTATGAATTTAATATCGGAACATATCTGCACCTCAAAAACCATCAGGATTGCAATCAAAAGCAAGTTGGTCAAAATGTTTTTTTAAACAACCCAGTTATTTAACAGACCTTTATGTCATTAGTTTCAGGCACCTTTTCCGATGATGTACTGCATGACCTTACACTAACATGAAATGGTCTATAACATTTAATGCATGTTGGTGGGTTGATGAAAGACTATAAAAAGAAAAGTATTGATTTTTAAAGTGTTTGCCCTACATAGCATATATTTTTCCTAAGTATAGTCAGTAAACATGACTACTTATGACAAGTATGGTGTAACGAGTTCCTCGGTTCACTGAAACCACATTTAAAACCCACATTTCTGGACTATGACAGAACATGGTTTGGATTTTTTCCCACATAAATTACTAAGTGTATGGAGAAATAGATGCATATCAAATCGGAGTAACACAGTTGACTATCAATCAGTGACTGGCATAGAACTAGAATGGTTGCAACCTTTTAACTGGAAGATGCAAGACTTACAATTAATTTCACAGAGAAAGATATTTCAGCATGGTTTTATGATTTGCTGTCTTTTCCTTTTCCATCAAAATCTCTCTTGTTCTATTGCTTTATCTGGATATTTTCTAAGGCTTCTTCTCTTCCCTCCAGCCTTTGAAAGAGACTGGTTGAAAATGTACTGCATCCTCTGTCTGATCTGCTATCTCTAAAGGTAGTTCTCCAGCTGCTGTCAGATACTACATATCTGACATAACAGATACTGCAAGGAGGATGAAGTTAAGAGATGTGGTAAGGAAAGGGTTGAAGAATATTGCAGATCAAAATACCTCTGGACAGGTAGGTTTGCCAAGGTCAGGCAACGGGCTTGCTGCCCTTCCAATGGTGCTGTCTAGGGAGAGCCATGACAGAAAAGCGCTGACCCACCAGGAAGGTCTGAGTTTTCTCTAACACTGGCTGAACAGAAGAGCAGCAAGTCTCTGATAGATGCATATTAAAATGTAGGTATTTTTAACTGTGTTATACATCTCCATCTTGAGCTGCAACCTCAGTCCACACAATACTATTTAAGGTTGAGGATCTCTTTATATACCTTCTATTTTCATTCCAAATGCATCTGTTGCCAGCCAAAAGTCATGTTTTTTTAAGGAAGAAATCCTTTACTTGGCCCATTGTTATAACAGTGTCTAAGAATCCTCATGCCTTCAGCTGGTCTGAAAAAACACATCATCACATTCTTCCAGATGGAAAATTGAAGAGAATGATCTAAGCTACAATTTCAGTCCCTGCAAGTCAGCTTCACATGCTAGGATTCAGCAAGGACTGGCCTGGGTATCAGCAGGAATGAAAGTAGTGCTGTAATTGTAAGCTAGAGAAAAACCAATACAAAAATTTACAAGTATGGAAAAGCAACCTAAAAAATCTCCTGTTACTAATGAACAATTTACCTAGTTGTACCTCTATACTAACTTCTGGTTAAGGGTCTAGAGCACAAGTCTTATGAGGAGCGGCTGAGAGAACTGGGATTGTTTAGCCTGAAGAAAAGGAGGCTGGGGAAGACCTTATCGCTCTCTACAACTACCTGAAAGGAGGTTGTAGCAAGGTGAGTATCGGTTTCTTTTCCCAAGTAACAAGTGATAGGATGAGAGGAAACGGCCTCAAGTTGCTCCAGGGGAGGTTTAGATTGGCTATTAGGAAAAATTTCTTCAGCAAAAGGGTTATCAAGCACTAGAACAGGCTGCCCAGGGAAGTGGTTGAGTCACCACCCCTCAAGGTATTTAAAAGACATGTAGATGTGGCACTTAGGGACATGATTTCATGGTGGACTTGGCAGTGTTAGGTTTATGGTTGGACTCAATGATCTTAAGAGTCTTTTCCAGCTTAAATGATTCTATGATTCTATGACTCATTTATGCTAGCTTAAGTACTGTCAAGGAATTGAGAGCTTGTACTCCTTCTCTCTTAATGTATAGAGAGCCTAGCTCCTGACACCCTGCCCCCTGACTAATATCGGCAGCGTAGACAGACTGCCAACACCCTGCCCTTGATCAGTATTGGCTGCACAGAGAGACGCCCAACACCCTGCCCCATGGCCAAAACTGGCAGCGTAGGCAGGATGCCACCCACATTATTCATGAACGATATGATTCTCTCACGTCACAGTACCATTGGTGGAGCCAAGGGGTGGCGCGACTCCTACCCACATTCAAAAGGCATTTGCATGATTGACTGTTGCGGCCAGATGACCCCAACACCATGTGTCCCTGCCAGTCCACCAGAGCCATGGCATTGCTTATGATCCTGTGTTTGCTATCAGGAATTAGGTAAGTCATCAAATGGGTGCATTGTTGCTCATCTTTCCTACTGTCTCAATAAAGCTTTGTTTTATAACATGTTGTCAGATGCCGTTACTGTTCGGACCACAAATGTACAGAAAACCTAGCTCCTGACAAGATGTACAAATTCAACAGCTCATTATATATATAAAATAGATGGTCATAAGTACATCTTCCAGAAAACAAAATACTCATTTATAAAACATTTAAATTCTCCAGCAATATTGACATCATAGCACCAGCATCTCAATACAGACATCATCAGCTTAAGTAACTGAAAGCAGAATGTTTTAAAAATGTTTAAATTTTCTATTTAATACATATATGCTGCAGTTCTTTGAAAAAAGGGTCTTTCAAAACTCTGTTTTTATGGTCCAAAAAATCTGCCTTTTTTCCCCAAACACTGGAAAACAAAAAGAACAATAGCTTTTCTTCATGGCATGCTGCACTTGGGGACCATTCAGGACAGCCCATCTCAGCTGACAATGTCACCAGAAGTACCAACTATGCAATGACTGCATAGAAATACAACATTGGAAACATCTACAGATCATGCCCCTCCCTCTCATGTCAAGAAAGCTTAAAAAGATGAGGAAGATTATTGAAATTCAGGCACTGTTTCTTGAGCTTTGCATGGAGACAGCTTAGCAGACTTGCTGTTATATAGCTGAACTTCCAAGACACTAATTTGTAGGCTTTTAGATCAATTACACTGCTCAATTCTAAGTTGTTATTGAACAGGTATTTTCATCTGACCATCAGCAATGTTAAATAAGCCACAGGCCAAGCAGGCAAGAGGTTCCAGTGGAACTCCCTGGAGACTTTGCAGACAATTGGTTTAAACCTTTTTCAGCTGCCATACTACCCAGCAGAAACACATCCCTGTGCAATGGACTGCTGCTGGTTACCCACAAACTGGCTGGCTATTGACTAGAAACACTTGAAACACTGGCCAGAAAAAGGAGACTTCATTACATCTGCCCAGCACAAGGTGATCAGATTAATCTGGTGGACCTGGATAACAAATGTACCCATTTTTCTGAAACACACCTGGGCAGAGCCTGGAGGGTGACATAAACTGCAATAGGTAGCAACCACTAATTGGCCTCAGTGATGGAGGAAGCTCAAGAGCTGGTCTGGGGCTACAAGATTAGTAAAACCATTAGAAAGCAATAAATAATTAGGGCAATAGCCGCTTGAAAGGGAGTCACCATACAAAGATGTCTAATATCTGTAGAAGCGAAAGCGCAAGGAAAGGAACTGCCATGTGTAAGAGTTGAGCTGGCTGCCATGGATGCAGCACATAACCCATCAGAGCAAGCACCTTGCTTCCCCCTTAGTACTTAGCTGGTCTAAACTGGACTGGTGGGGCTGAAGCTCTGATTTCTGTGTACATGTGTATGTTGGGGGGTGGGGGGTAAGTGTCCTCATAGAGCAGGAATCGATACCCACCTGCTATACCTGTCCTACCAAGTAAATAAACATATGTCACTAAATGGTATAGTTCTTTTCTAGCAGCCACCCCACCCTAACTCCTGTGACATTGGCAGGCAACATCAAATTTAAAAGCAGCGTCTTTAATTAATTCCATGGCTCTTTTTCCCAGTATGTCCAAACAAGATAATAAAGGTAGTTGGAACAGCTCTACTAAAAAAGAATCTCATATTTAATCTTTAGTAGGCTGTAGTTTACCTCAGCCATTCATGCACTAATGCTAAGAGTTTATCTTCCTTAGAACATGAGCACTGTACTGGGAGGTTCCTGTTCTCAAGGAGGCAATTGCCCTCCATCGCCCTCCCTGCTAGGGAAATAAAAAGCAAACAGAAAGAGAGGTTTTTACATAGTGAATTGCTGTTGCAGGGAGGCATTTCCAGCATTTACACTTTATCTTTGGCAAACAAAGGGACCAGAATATTCGGGTCAGGGGAGCTTTCTCTTCTAAGAAGAAATAAATGCACACATCATTGATATGAAGAGCCAAGTACAGGTGAGAATACTCAGAGTGCTGTCACACACATACTGCTACCCACCTTTCCTCAAATAAAGGGGCTGAGAAAATCTCCTTTAGTAGACATTCAGTCATTCAAGCAGCTGTGATTAGTTCCAGTAAGAATTATGTTTTGCTCTTGTTTCATTAAAGCAACTTCTCTTTTTCCCTGCTGCTAAAATCTGGACTGCTGGAAGAAAAAAGCGAGAAAGGCAGAGGCAGACGTGAACACTTTATCTCAGCAGCTGCATGTAAGCTCTCCTGCAAACAGCTTCTAACTTCCTAAATGCAGAGCACTGGTAGGCCTTCACTTCACCCCACACTGTCCAAGCTTGCTGAGCATCCCCGAAAACAGCCAGTCACCACTCAAAGAAATCCCCTGACCTCCCCCGCTCTCTTCCCTTACAAATTTTACAATATTGCCCATCTGAATTGGAAGCATGTTCCTTCGCAGCACATAGCTCTCCTTCATTAAGATATCTTATGTTTGCAAGGACAAGTTCCAGTCACCTTCGCAGCAATGTTTTGGGGTTTTTTCACCAAGATGGGTTTTCACAAAAGCACCCCTTAACTGTGTTTCCTTCTCCAATTATGCAGTTCTTTTTTGGCTGGCAATCATCTAAAGCGCTGCATGGCTTTTCCTCCCTCTCTGGACCAACAGTTTCCAGCACTGTACTTTGTGTAAACCACTGTGTTATGTTTGCCCAGTTTCTCTACCCTCCCCGTTCCTTCTGTGGACGGCTGTGTATCAGCCTGCTGTCCTCTTTGCCGATCTATCCCACATTCATCATTCTTCTTACTTCTCTTCTTTTTACCCCTGAAATGTGAACTCTTTGTGGATCAACGTCAATTCTGCTTTTAAAAGCAGAAGTGTCTGTCTCTCCCTGCTACCCACCACACTCTTACACACAGCAACCTTTGCAGGTGTGTTTTCCTCCTTGCCACCCATGCACCACTCCTCTAGAGCTCCTGTTCAAATGACACATGCATTCCCTCCTGCATTCACACCATGTACCCTCACTTTTGGACAAGTTCCCCATACTTACCCACAGCTGCTGATGGAGATATGGGTTCTCTAGTTTTACATATGTCCCTACAATCTGCCAAGCCACACACTGATGAAAAAGCATGCCATGACTTCATAAGCACACAGCTGAAGTGTTGGTCTCTGTGTTGCCCCCTGTACTGTTGCTCCAGTAGCTGGATGCTCATGGCATCTGACCAAGATGCTGTTCTGTCACACTCACTCCAAGGTCCCTCCCCACAACCACAAATTTTCAAGCTTTTTTTTACTTTTCAAGATGACTTGTTTTCTCAAAAGTATCTTGGTAATTTCTTGGTTATTATTTAATTGAGATGAAGGTCATCTAAAGCAAAGTCAGCCATTGTTGTTTTCTTCCTAGCACTATCAGGCTTTGGGCAAACACACTTCAGAATAGTTTGGGGTATTCTATTCACTCACTCATATTCCTGTTGAATCAGCCGTTGTTACTGAGGCCATATTATCAAGAAGGTGCCGTGCAGATTCCCACACACACTATTATGTGTAAAAGATCAGAGCTAGAAATCCTTTCCTCTCACTGTCCTGTGGAGGCATATATTATTCCTGGTAAAGGTTATGCAGTTTTAACTGTCATAGATGTAGTTTTCTTATGAGATTACATCCATAAATTATCCCTCAGAAGAGAATACAGCAATTACGAGAGGTATCTATATTTCCCTAAAATAGGGAATTTCTCATTTTATACATACTCACCACAATGCCACTCCTTACATGGATTCTGACTCTTCAAAGGCCAGAAGAGAACACAGAAAGCAACTGAACTGGAAAATAAACATCACAGCAGTGTCTTTGAAAACCAGCATGGATTTACAAGATAAGTAATTTTTTTCCTAAAATGACACTTCACTAACAATCATTTAATAGACTTTTTTTAATCACAGGCAGAGTTTTCACCATTATCACTAATAAGTCTGCAAATAGCACTTCAGATTCTGAAATCCTCCCATGCATTACGTGTGCTGCAAGCAGTTGCTGTAGGCTGGGAGTACAGCCGTTGCAGAAACTGTAGTCCAGCCACAGTAACATCTTTCTCTTGCATCTTCACATTGCTAATGAAGGGCACAGCAGCCTCCAATTATTCACAAAGTGTTTGAAACATTGGCACTTCTTAGAAATCCCACAGGCATCTCTGCCTGCGGAAAGTCTACCGAAGGAATGCTCCATCACATTGCGGCATAAGAAAAGTGCATGGCTGAATTGGCAATGCGATGCTTTACTGTCTGGGTAAGGTTGTATTACCCAGTGAGAAAGGGGATTTGTCCCATCAACCATAGGCAGATAAGCGCTATGACTCCATCAATTACTTTTGTCCCCATTTGGAAAAAATAACAATAAAATACTGCAGTATTCTTCAGATCTAGGCCATAGGGAAGCCTATAAACGCTAGCATTTCTCAAACAGGCATGACCCAGCATGTCATGACAGTATATACACCCTCTCTGTCTCCTACATTTATTGAAGAAAGTGGTTAGAGATGTATTGGGTTTACATGGCAAGGTGTTGGACAGTGGGGGCTGCAGGGTGGCCTCTGTGAGGAGAGTCTGGGGCTGCTCCGTGCCGGACACAGCTGGTTCCAGAAGGATCCAGCAGACCCACCATAGGGCACAGCCAAGCTCAGCAGCCACAATGGTGGCACCTCTGGGAGAACATATTTAAAAAAGGGAAAAAAACACTGTGCAGCATAGTGTAAGGGAAAAAAGTGTGAGAAACAACCCCGCAGACACAAAGGTGAGAAAAAAAGAGGGGGAGGAGGGAGCAGAGCAGAGCAGAGATTCCCCTGCAGCCTGTGGAGAAGACCATGAGGAAGCAGGTTGTCACCCTGCAGCATATGGAGGACCATGTCGGAGCAGATATCCACACTGCAGCCCGTTGTGGACACCACGCCAGAGCAGATAGATGTGCCTTGAATGAACTGCAGACTGTGGAGAGTCCATGCAGGAGTGGGTTTATCCTGAAGGACTGCAGCCCATGGAAGCTGGAGCAGGGGGAGAGTGGAGGAAGGAGCGGCAGAGATGAAGTGTTACAAACTGACCACAACCCCTATTCCCCATCCCCCTGTGCCACTCGGTGTGTGGGAAGGAGGACATAGAGGAGTCAGGAGTGAAGGAGTGAAGTTGAGCCTGGGCAGAAGGGGGTGAGGGGGAGGTGTTTTAGTTTTTGTCTTTGTTTCTCACCATCCAACCCTATTTTTAATTGACGATAAATTAATTTTCCTGAAGTTGAGTTTGTTTTGCCCATGATGGTAATTGTTATGTGATATTCCTGTCTGTATCTTGACCCATGAGGTTTTCTATCTTATTTTCTCCCCCTGACCTGTTGAGGAGGGGGAACGAGAGTGGTTGGGTGGGTGTCTGGCAGCCAGCCATAGTCAACCCACCACAATGCTTGACCATGGAAAAGTAAATCATGATGCAAAAGGAAAGTTTGCAAAAGTGCAGAGACTTTCACACTGACAAAGGAAAAATCTTGTAACAGGACAGTATGTGGGTCATCCTGGTTGAGTCAGTAGTCCTCACTACCCAGCTTCTTCCTGCTTCCAGCCTTTCTTCTCTTTGGTACTCAGCAGCTCTGGAGGACTGCACATATGTGAAAATCACCTGTGGGATAGCTAATCCATTGATGCTTCCGGCTTTTTTTTGATTCCAGGCCCTTTGTCCTAGTCCTTTAAGAATGCTTTTTCTTTGCTTCCTTCTATTCACCTGCTCCATGCCACACTCTGGCTTTTGCCACCTCCTCCTTCATCTTGCCCCAAATGTGTTAGTGCCTCCTTTTTTTCTGAAATCTTTTAGCAATGGTATATTCCTGTCTAGTGCCGGAATGTGTAAAAACTTTCTCTAATGGCTAACATTAATTCATGTCCCCTCTGCAAGACTGAACAGCTCACTACACTGCATTTCATTTGATAAGCTGTTACCTTAAACTGCAACAGCACATCAGTACCCCATTAAAATTATCACAGAAAAAAAATCCAATTGCTTGCTAATGCTTTGTGACTTCATCTCACCCACAATGATGCAACCACTGAAATTGGGGTGATAATGAATAACAGAAATAGTAAACAACTGGATAGCTGCTAGCTCCTTACATTGAGCTGATCTCTCTTCTGTATTTTTTTTCATAGCTTTCTGTTTTTAACTTTACAGCCCTGATGTTGCTTTACAGGCAAACTAGCAGAAATAGATAGCTTGGTGAATGCTTTCTCTCCACCAAGAAAATTCAGAACTACCCTCTCTTCTCAGTTCAAGGAAAGAAGAGAATGTGTGGGTTTGTTCAGGCTGAAATGTTAGTAATTACAATCTGTCATTTTGGATTGTACTGTTAGCCTTTGTGTAACACTGGGTACCACTACAAAATACACAGTAAAATTTGTAACTTTTCCTGAACTGACAATGATACTGACTTCATCTTGATGGCAGAAAATTATCCGAACAACTTTTATAGGTTCACTTTCTGAGCTATTTCTTCTGCTTTAATATTGTAATTTTTTTTATATAAGTGATTTTCAGTTCTCATAATAGCCTTTTAAAACGTAGTTCTTAAGTGTAACCTTAAACAGCTTTTGTTATTGGTTTTATGAGTGGCAACATTTGACTTTAGTAAAGGTGTTGCTTAAGCCTTGCCAGAGAGTAATTTCCCAGTTAATGTGTTCTCTATTATAAAAGTCTGCTCCACTCTACATTCATACCATTAACAAGTTATGAATGAAAGTTTGCCCAAAATTCTGAAGCATTTAAGGGTTTGTAAAGGTTTCCATCACTGAAAAAATGTAAGTCAAAAGCAGCCAAAACATCTTGCCAACTTCTGTGGCAATTTTCTGACTATCAATACTTTCCTTCAACGTTCAAAGTGTCAAGACACTTGGAAAGGCTCAGCTGAGAGGTCTGGTAAGAAGGCTCAGATATCAGAAAATGCACCTCTCAGAGCTATTAGCAATACCGTGTTCTTTGCTCATAGAATCATAGAAAGGTTTGGGTCAGAAGGGGCCTCTGAAGATCATCTAGTCCAACCCCCCTGCCATGGGCAGGGACATCTTTCACTAGATCAGATTGCTCAAAGCCCTGTCCAACTTGACTTTGAACACTTCCAGTGACAGGGTATCCACAACTTCTCTGGGCAACATGTTCCGGTGTCTTACCCCCCTCATCATAACAATTGATTTCCTTGTGGCCAACCTAAATCTAGCCTCTTTCAGCTTAAAACCATTACTCCTTGTCCTGTCACTAAAGGACCTCGTTGAAAGTCTCTCTCTGTTTTTCTTATAAGCCCCCTTTACATATAGAAAGGCCGCAATAAGGTCTCCCCAGAGCCTTCTCTTTTCCAGGCTGAACAATCCCAACTCTCTCAACCTTTCTTCGTAGGAGAGGTGTCCCAGCCCTCTGATCATTTTCATGCAGAGGCTATCTTTCTGTTATTTGAACAGTCCCAAATAAAAACATATCAACAAGTTTTCCTGTTTGAAATAACATCTTCTGTCAAAAAGAGGTAGTTTTGATCCTGATTAGTTCTTTGTCTATCAACCAGATTGTTTTTGGATTTTTTTAAAAATATAATTTATATTAGTTATAGCACGCAATTAAAGACTCAAAAGAGAAATCACAGCAATGCATTCTCTTATATACACTCCAGTATTTCAGAAGCAAAAAAGAAATTTATGAACCTTGAATTCCAGAATTTGTATAAAAATGATAATGTTTTCTTATCTGAAGATGTTTCTTCATATGTAACACTTGTCCTTGGATAAGAAAGTGCAGAAACATCCTACACTTCCTTCACTAGTCTGAACTTCTTAATTCATTAAGTCATAAGATAAGCATCATGTATCTAAAAATCATTTATCTCAGTTTGAGTAGAGGAGTTTTAAGTTTGAAATGACCTTGAAAGATTAAAATACTTTTACTGATTTCTGTTTTGACATCTATATTTACCTGTCTCTCCTACAAAGGTAGGATGGGTAATTCTTGTGCACACAGCAGTTTGTGTCAGTTTACACACAGCACTACTCGTGCCTTTGTTTATGCTGCTAAACCCATGAAACATGGTGCTTCAAACAAACTGCCAAGTCCAAGATGACATCAAATGAAAAATTATGCTGGAAGAGCACCCAGAAGTATCCCAGAGTCAGCTACAACTCCTTGGTTCCCCAGGAACCTTCTGGATGCAGAACACATATCTCATATTGCAGCCTTCATCTGACTGCTGAATACAGTTCTGTATGTAGAAGACCATAAAAGTCTGAGATATTGTTCATAATGACTAAAATACACTTGACATTGATAAAGTGTGCCACCAGCACACAATAGGAGCATTTTAGCATGGCCAACTTATCCATTTATAATATTTTAGTCAATGAAAAGCACCTAAGACTTCGGGAATCTTGCAGGTCATCTACTTCCTACACTTTCCACTGTTTAAGCAGCACATTTGTCTGCAGAGCACTCTGAGGAATTCCCACCTTTGTCCTTCTAAACAGTTAATCCCAATCACATATAATTTGTACCAATTCTTGGTCTTTTTATCCAAGTGTAAGAGTCACTTTTGTCATGAATTCTATGTGCCGTGAATCACAATGACTTCAAACCATGCTATCAATAACAAGCACAAATAATTAGAACTCTGGCAGGGCTTCAGCTCATGATAAACTCACAGAATCACAAAATGTTCATGAATCACAAAAATTTCAATCCAAAAACTCTCCTTCTTTGTCTGTCACTGATCTGAGATGCAAATGTTAATGTTGGTTGCCCAGGTGGATCCTCAGGTTGAACCTGGGGATGTCAGCCCATGGAGGGATCTGGAAGTAACATCCACAAGATAGACTCAAATATTTTTATATGCTAGTGACACAACTTTGTGTGCTGCAAATGACTCTCATGTTCACCTCCCAGGCCAAGATGCCACCTCACGGTTTCTGGATACTTACACAGGTTTCAAAAATGATGCCAAGAATCCTCAGCAATCAGCCTAGACATGAAAGGACTGGGTTTGTCTTGACCTTGGTCTAGGGCTCTTGATAACTTTGAAGTTGAGTTGGAGAACAAACTCCAACTCTACTAGTGCTTTGATGAACTGATACATGCTGGGCTGTCACTCTGCTAACACCTTCTCTGTCTGATCAACTGCTGAAATGAGCCTACGGGCATAACTACCATGACATCTATCAACAGGATTACCAAAAACTGCATTTTCTCAAAGCTGAACATACAAACCTGTTTAAAGGCTCTTTGGTGAGGCCAGAGAAGCTGTCACCATGCCAGCTCCTCCTCTGGTATTTCATCCTGGAAGGGCCTCAAGCTGTATGGTCTCCCACCCAATTTCTTTGTTCCCGTTCTCAGACACTCTAGCTCCTAAATGGCTTCTTTGGGGACCACCCCTTGGAATGAAATTTGTGGATCTCCAAATTTACCACAACAAAACCAAAAATTAAACTTTCTTGCTGCACAAGAAGAAACGTCCTTTAACATCAAAAACCAAGAAAGTGGGCAATTAAGAAATGTAGGGAAACCAAATGAAATATTTCATGACTAGCAAAGGCAGACTCACAGGGATTGATCTGGCTGTAAAAGCCCATTTTCTTTAAAACCAATCTTATTTGTAAAAAATAACACTGTTCATCATTAAGTGTGCAGAAAGGAACCTTCTCATTCAAAAAAATCAGAATTACTTTAAGGAGCAAAATTCTTATAATGTTTGTTAATGAAGAAAAGGGACGTTGTTTAGTGGTGGACTTGGCAGTGCTAGGTTAACAGTTGGACTCAATGACCTTAAAAGTCTTTTCCAACCTAAACGATTCTATGATTCTATGAAAAAAAAAAAGTTACATATGCCTAAAGGTTTGTGTCAGAATAGAACTGTCTTATCTTGTCCTTTATAAAAGTGGTATTTTAATAGTTGAAACTGAGTCTTCACAATCATACAAAAATTTACAATAGGAAGGACCCATGGAGGCCATCCAATCAAACCTCCTAATCCCAGGAGGGCTAACTTCAAGGTTAGGTCAGATTGCTCAGAGCCTTGTCCACTTCACATTTTGAAAATATCTGGAGATGGAGATTCCACAACCCTTCAGTGATGGCATTCATCTGCAAAAATAATTGTGTACTTACTGTGAGAGAACAGTGACATTTTTCAAATTCTTAATTATGCCCATTATTACTCTAGACTGGTAATTCTCCAGTATTTACAAATACATGTCTGAAGAGGGGTGACTAAACAAGGTACCACCAATTTTTTTTCACTTTCAAATACATAGGACACTGTGGAAAACAAAATATCGCCAGCTGCCTTACTGCCTAAGGATGATGGTTGGATATGCTACTTACTGATCTGCCTGGAAAAGGTGGATTAAGCATTTACTTAGAGAATGCCCTATACAGGACTCTTCCTCCTTAGGTTTTTCACTGAACTTTGTCTTCTTAAAGAGTACAGTGAGGGAGGAAAGGTAAAATCAGAGAGCTGACTAGCTCTTGCGCACATTTCCCATAAAACTGAATTTCCTTCAAGGCTTTCAATATTCCTGCCCCCTTTAGCAGCTATAGTCCAACCTCATATTAGTATAGCCTAAATTAAAAATTCTTATTTTGAGAAAACCTTTGCAAGAACACAGTTTTCTGTAATTAACACTTTTCTCTCAAACTTTTTTGTTAGTAGAGAACACCAAGTGCACAGACTTTCATACACATACACATTTTTAAAAGAATCAATATAGTAAGTCAATAGTTCTCATTTTCTGATGCTGCAATTCAAGTTCCCATTTCTAACATTTTCCTTTGATACTGAGTTTTCCTTTAATATTAGCTACCAAATATTATTTCATTTTCATGTGTAATACATGCAGCAAATAATCTTAAGTCCATCTGTTTTTAAACATTTTAATTACTACAGTTTCAGAGCATGATATATTTAAGAAATAAAATTATTTCAGCTTTGCATCTCCCATTAATCATTACACTGTGAATCCACTAATTATGATATCCAAGTCACCACTAAAATTGCTTACAGCTGATGTCAATGTAATGGAACTGCAGTCTATCTTACTATTTTTCTCAATTTACTATGGTTTTTTGTACACATCACTGCCAGATTCTTTATAGTTTCCCAAGAAAATATGAAGATCTGAAAACCCCGTTGTTCTTTCATTACCTCCTTATTCAATGAATAACATTCAGATAAGTTCCACTGATTTTTTTCTATTTATCTATTTTTTTTCCACAGAAGTGTTAATTAGAACTCCTAAAGATGTCCGTTTTTTAACATCTATAACCAGGCACTTTCTTTATGTCTTTGGTGCTTCTAACTAACACAGATCTTCACTGTTCATGACAGAGGACTCTTCAAACAGGGCGTCATTAACAGCACAATTTTCCTGGAGACTGATATTGTGAAATCAATCACTCTGTTCTACAGTTTACAAAACAAACATTTAGCTATCACAGGAAAAAAAAAAAAAAAAGCTTTATATTAAGCAAGTTTC